>PGFX01001519.1:0-15168 GCA_003612995.1 Prototheca bovis | reverse complement strand
GGGGGGGGGGGGGGGGGGGGGGGGGGGGGGGGGGGCAGAAACGGAGGCGGAGACGTCCTCTGGACGAGCCTGCCCATCCCCCTTTCCCCCCTTCCGTCCCTTGCCTTTTCTCTTCGCGCGCCGCATTCCGTGCTCGGTCGCAAAAGCGAGAGCGCCATCCGCGCCCGATCGCGGCGACGCAGGCAGAGGGCAGAGGCAGAGGGCGGGGGGCAGGGCCCAGACTGCCCCCTGTCCCTGCAAAGCCCTGCAGGCGCCCTGCGGGCCTCCGCTCCCCTCGTGCCCCAGCCGCCGCGGGGCGCATCGATGGCGTCGTCCGATCGCATAGACGCACCTCTGGCGCGGCGTCGCCGCGGCGCGAGCCGATGCTCCCCGCCTCCCCGCTCGCCAACCGCCAATACGCCCGCCCCCTCCGCCCGCCTCCACTTCGGTCCGGCAGGGTGGGGGCGGGGGGAGGGGGGAGGGGAGGGGGGAACGCGTGAGGGGGGGTGCGCGTCCGGCCCCTCTCTCGACTGTGTCACCCCCGCCGCCCTCGCCGTCACCCGACCGGTGACGCCCACGCGAGCGGAGCCGGGCGCGCACGCGGGCGCCCGAGACGCGCGATCGCACGATCCGCGACCGCATTCCGCGCGCTCGACACACCGCAGAGCCCTCGGAATCACTTCGCGAGGACGCAATGCCATCGGAGACCCCGGATCGCCCGTCGCATCGCCCGCCGAACCTCGGGTTCCCAACGCGACGCTCGCGGGGCCGCGCGGCCACATTGGGGGTGGGGACGTGGGCGGGGAGGGGGGAGGGGCGGGGAGGAGAGAAGGGGGGGGTGGGAGGTGGGGGGGTCTGCTCGCCTCGCGCTCCTCGCTCGCTCCGACTGACCTCGACGCGATCTTTCTCCACCGCGCGCAGGTTTCGCCGTCGATGGACCATCTCGCGACGCTCGGCGCCGCGCCGCTCACGGCCTGAGATCACGGAACGCATGAAGTTTTGAAACAGCCTAGAGAAGCAGCGGATAGCGAAGAGGCAAAGCCAACGTGGAGCACGAGGTGGCGCGGGGAGCGGAGGTGGGAGGCCCGCGCGCTTGCGTGCGTTTCCGCTAGCGTTGGCCCGGCCCGGGGCGTTTTTTCTCGCGAGCGCTTGGCGCCCGTGGCGGGTGTGGCAGTTCCGTCCCGGGACGTGCGCGCGGCCAAGTGTCGGGCGCAGCGCAAAAGAGACCGTTCGCCTCGATCCGCGCCGCGCGGGCGGTGGCGCGGGGCGCGAGCGCGGCGCGGCGCGGGAAGGCGCCGCGCGACGACGGCTCGCGTCTCGGCGCGAATTGCCGCAACGCCGCCGCGCGCCCAATCCGAGGGACATCCCGTGTCCATTGACGCTCTCACGCGGCACCGGGCCGGCGCGCCATCGAGACTGGACGCACGATTCGTCGACGCCGGCTCTTTTGACCGCAGCGCTGCTCGCTCCGCGGACGCTTCGAGGTGCGCGTCGTCCCGCCTTGCGGCGATGCCGACTGGTCGAGGGACGGGCCAAACCATCGCGTCAGAAGGCTCACGGAGGCCGTCGAGGCCCCCGCGGGAGCTTGTCGAGTGGTTGGCCGGCCGCTGCGATGAGCGCTCCGCTCCCCCGGAGCGAGGCCGGCGAGCCGAGCCGAGCGGCGGAGGGCGAGTGGAAGCGCGGGGAAGAGGAGGAGGTCGGAGGCCGAGGAGGAGGTGGAGGTCGAGGAGGGAGGGGAGGCGGCGGAGGAGCCCGGGAAGGAGGAGGTCGGCGCGGAGGGCTCCTTCTTCCCTCCCCCCTCCCGTGACCCCCCCCCCCCCTCGGCGGGGGAGGAGCGGGCCGTGAACGTCGCGGGGTCTGCGGCCGCGTGTCAACGCGCTCGGCGCCCCGACGCCGCAGGGATGCCCCGAGGCATCGGCGCGCCGAGATCCGCCCGAGCGCGTCTCGTTCGCCTCGGTCCTCGCCCGTGCGGCCCCCCCGGCGTCGCGCCGATTCCGCCACCCCCGGCCTTGCGCGCTCCCTCCGCGACCCACCACGGCGGACGGTCTCGCGTTTCGCCCCCATCCCTCTCTCTCCGCCCCCCCCCCGGGCCCCCCGCCGCGCCCCGGCCGCTCCCTCCTCCCCTCCACCTGCCCCCGCCTCTGCTGGCTCGCCCCGCTCGCCAGCCAATCGCGCGGCCGCGGCTCGTCGCTTTGGCGTGCGACGATCTCGCATGCGAGTTTGACGGTTCTCTGGATCGCTGAATTCGGATGCGGGTCGCTCGGCGCTTCTGGACGGTCGCAGATCGCGCGCAGAGACGCGCTGTCGCAGGTGCATCGCAGCTGCGGAGAGGGAGGAGCGAGGAGGGCGGCTGGGGGGGGCGGAAGGGAGCCGAAGGGAGGGGGCGCGCGACGAGGTGGGTCGGCGGAGTCGGAAGTGTAATGGAGGGAGACGCGGGGGGGGCGGGGGGGGGGGGAGCGGGGAGGAGGGGAGGAAGACGCGAGGAGCGGGAGCCGGAGGAGAGCGGGGGCCCGAGGCGGCATCCTCTGCGCCCCCGCCGAACGGCCGCGGGTCCGGTTCCTCCCCCCTTCCCTCCCTCCCTTCCCCGCCCCCCTGTCCCCTGTCCCCGGCCGCGTTCCGGTCGGCGCCGAGCCGAACGCGTCCGGGAGGCGTGCGCGGCGTCGCCGGTCGCGGCGCGCTTCGAGATCCGGGGTGCGTCTGGACTGCCGATCGCGACGCCGAGCGTCATCGTCGAGCTCGCGCTCCGGGCGATTGGCGTCCGCGATCGCGACGCCTCCCCCCCCCCCTCCCCCCCCCTTGACCGGGCGACATCGCGCGCGCCTTTCGGCCGCCGGGATGGAGCGTACGTCCGCCGGTCGATCGCGCCGCGGGCTCGCGACCTCGTCCTTTCCACGGGCCGCGATCTCGGCTCTCCCGGCGCGCTCGGTTGATCTCGCATCGTTCGTTTGTGATGCGACGTGCAGGTCGATCGCGCGGGTTTGTCCGGTGGCCGACGATCCCGGGTCGGCGCGGCCCGGCGCGCGTCGGGGGCCGGGCCGCGGCGGCGGCTCCGGATGGTCGCGGCGTCCCCGCCGGATCGGGGGCCAGCAACTCGCAGGGGTCCGATCGGCGTCTCGCGACGCCTCGTCCGGGCCCTCGTCGGGCAAAAGGACCGCTCGGGTCTGCGCCGGAGGCGCCAGACGCCGGCGATCGCGTCACGGGCGCGGAGGTGCCTGTCGGCCAGGCAGTGGGCCAAAGCGCGGTGGTCTGCGGTCCGGTCGGGGCGGCGCGCGCCCGGCTGGCGCGCGCGCCTTTGCGGCGGCGGCGTCGAGGCCTTTGTGGCGAGTCGAGGACTGGGCGATCGGCGCGTACGGAGGATCGAAGGCGAGCGGGGGAAGCGAGGCGTGCGGCGAGCGACGGCGGCGGCGTCGGTGGCGGTGGGCGGGCGGGCGGGCGGGGGAAGCCGGGAGGGGGGCGGGGCGTGGTTCTGACGCGACTTGCTCGGGGGGGTGAGCTGAGGGGGCGGGGCGTGGGCGCAGCGGGGGGAGGGAGGGGGGGGCGGACGGGGCGGGGCGCATTCACGAGAGGCCGCGTGAGGGGTGCGCGGTATTGGAGGCCCGTGGGGAGAGGCGGGGGCAGGGGGGGGGGGGAGGGTATTGGAAACGGCCGAGCGCGGGGGATGGGAGGAGATGGCAGCTGGGGGCGACGAGGGGGTGCTGGTGGGGGGGTGGGGGGAACGCGGGAAGGGCGGGGGGTAAGCATGTGCGGAATGGTGGCCGGGATGAGGCGGGGCGCCCGGCGAAACGCAGGCGGGGGAGAGGGGGGGAGGGGGGGAGGGGGGACGGGAGGCTGGAGAGCTGGGGGGTTGGGTGGGCACGGGCGCATCATCGGGCGCATCCACCTGCGCCCCCCCGTTCGGGGGGAAACGGAGGGCCCCGCGGGCGGGGGGCGAGGGCGCGTTCCCCCACCCCTTCTCCCCCCCCCACTGATGCCCGCGCGCCTCCCTTCCCCCCCTCCCTCCCCTCCCCCGCCCTCCGGGCCCTCGCCACGGCTCGCCAGGAGATCCCGTCTTCCTCCGCTCCAGCTCCCCCTCTCCGGCCCTTTCTTGTCTGCGGCGTTCCGCGACTCGGCCCTCCAGCTCTGGGCCCGCGGGCCTCCTCGGCTCCCCGCAGCTCGGCTCGTCGGCGCCCTTTCCGCACCTCCCCCCCCCCTCCCCCCCCCCCGCCTCACCTTCCTCTCTTCCTCGTTTGTTTTTCGCAGTTGCTCGCCACGCCGCGACGCCGGGCAAGATGGTGACCGCGGCCTCTGCCGCGTCGGCGCCTCCCTCGGAGGTTTCGGAGGCCCCCCCCCCCGGGGCGGCCGCCGAGGCCGCCAAGGGCTCGCCGGCCGAGGCCGGCGCCGCGGCCGGCAACGGCCTCTCGCCGTCCGAGGCCGAGCGGAGCCCCTCCGACGCCGGCGCCGGCACGGACGCCGAGCCGGGCTCCGCCCCGGAACCGGCCGAAGCCGAGGCCGAAGCCGAGGCCGAGGCCGAGGCCGTGACCGAGGCCGAGGCCGAGACCGCGACCAGCGGTTCCGCCTCCGCCTCCGCCTCCGCCGCCTCCGTTCCCGCCCCTGCTCCGGCGCCGCTGGCGGTCAACCCCTCTCCGCACGACCTGGCTTCGATCGCGACGGACGGTCTGGCTCTGGACGTGGCTTCGCTGCGCATCGGTTCGGGGTCCAACAACGCGTCCGAGTCGACGCCCCGCTCGCTGGGCGGCGCGCGCTCGGCCACGCTCGCCGGCGCCGCCGAGACGCTGCGGCGCCTCAGCGACAGCAGCGGCTCGCTTGCGGGCGCGGCGGACGCCCTCAGAAGGCTCTCGGGCGAGACGCAGCCGCAGGACGCCGCGGCGGCGATCAACGGCGCGTTCGCCGGCCTCGCCGCCGCCGCCGCCGCCTCGACCGCCCCGGCGCAGGCGCCCGCCTCCGCCGCCGCCCCGCGCGCGTCCCTGGCGCCCTCGGCGCCGCGCGTCGCGCTCTCCGCGGCGCCGCATATCGCGCTCGCCGGCGGGCGCGGCGCAGCGCACGCCTCCGCCCCCGCCGGCGCCGGCACGGCCGGGCTCGCCTCGGCGCCGCTCGTCTCCCCCGTCTCCGCCGGCGCGCCGCTGGTCGCGCCCCCCTCGGCCGGCGTCCCCGCCCTGGCGGCCGTGCTTCCTCCTCCCCCTCCCGCGGCGCTTTCCGCGGGGCTCGCGCCCCCCGCGTCGTCGGCGCCGCTCTCCGCGGGGCTCGCGCCCCTGGCCCCCCCCGCGGCGCTCTCCGCGGGGCTCGCGCCCCTGGCCCCCCCCGCGCCGCTTCCCGCGTCGCTTCCCGCCGGGAGTCGGACGCTGTACCTGGGCAACCTGCATCCGTTTGCGACGGAGGCGCACCTGGTGGAGCTGTTTGCGGGCTGCGGCGGCGTGACGGAGCTCAAGGTGGTCAAAGACAAGGCCACCGGCGTCCCTGCCGGCTACGGCTTTGCCAAGTTTGCCGACGTGGCCTCGGCCCGCGCCGCCCTCGAAAGCCTCCGGCGGCCCGTCGTCCTCGGCCAGGAGATCAGAGCCAACTACGCCTTCCAAAAGGACCGGGGCGGACGCGCGGGCGGAGCCCAGGCCGGCCCGCCGACCGCCCCCGAGGGAGAGACCGCCGAGCCCACCGAGGGCGCAGGCGCCGGCGCAGGCGCGGGCGCGGGCGCGGGCGCGGGCGCGGGCGCGGGAGGGTCCGCGGAGGCCGCGGGCGCGGCCGCCGCCTCCGGCGGCGGCCGCGCGTTCTCGCCGTCGGGCCGCTCGGGCCGGGACGCCTGCTCGTCGTCCGAGCCTGCCGAGGCCGGCGCGGCGGCCGGCGCGTCCGCGTGCGGCTCGTTCTCGCCCGGGTCGCCGGACGCGTCCGGCGCGTCCCGCTCGCGCCGCTCGGCCCGCGCGGCGGCGGCGCAGCGCGTGCACGTGTTCGTCGGGGACCTCTCGTCGGACGTGACGGACGCGCAGCTGCTGGCGGCGTTCGGGGGCCTCGAGGGCGCCGCGGACGCGCGCGTCATGTGGGACCACGCGACGGGACGCTCGCGCGGCTACGGCTTTGTGTCCTTCCCCTCGAGCGAGGCCGCGGACGCGGCCATCGCGGCCGTGCACGGCCGCCAGATCGGGCAGCGGCGCGTGCGCTGCGGCCGAGCCGCGCACCGCACGGACGCGCCGGGCGCCGCGCCGCTCGACCCGCACCGCGTCGACGCCGCAGACCCGACCAACACCAACGTCTACGCGGGAAACCTCGACCCGGCGCTCTCGGACGCCGAGGTCCGCGCCGCCTTTGCCGCCTACGGCCCCGTCGCAGAGGTCAAGGTGTACAGGCGAGGAGGGTACGGGTTTGTCCGCTACCGCAGACACCCAGACGCAGTCAGAGCGGTCGTCGCCCTCAACGGAACCACCCTCGGAGACCGAGTCCTCAAGTGCTCCTGGGGACGACACCCCTCGGCGGCCGCGGGAGGGCCGGCCGCCGCCGCCGCAGCCGCAGCCGCCGCCGCGGCAGCCGCCGCCGCCGCCGCCGCAGCCTCCTCCTCCTCCGCCGCAGCCGCGGGCAGAGCGCGCCCGGGCGCGCTCGGCGGACCGCTGGGCGCCGGAGCGCTCGGCCCGGACCCGACCGGGCGGGGCGGCGCGCCGGGGCCGGCCGCGGGCCCGCCCCTGGCCCTCCTGCAGCCGCTGCCGGCGGGCGCCTACGGCGGCGCGCTCTTTCCGGGCGCGATGGCGGCGCCGGACGCGCTCTTCGGCGCGCTGCCGCGCGCCTACGGCCTGGCGCCGGGGGCGCCGGGACCCGCGGGCTACGCGCTCCCGGCGGGCCTCTCGCCCGCCGGCGGCGCGTACGGCTTTGCGCCCGCGCGCGGCGAGCCCCAGGGACAGATGCACGGGGGAGGGGAGGGCCGCGACGGCGCGCGGCAGGGGTCTGCCGACCCGGGCCGCGGCCTCGGCGGGGGCGTCGACGGCTCGCCGGCCGCGGGCCTGCCCCAGTCGCTGGGGCCCTCGCCGGCCGCGGCCGCGGGCTACGGCCTCGCGGCCGCCGGCGTCGAGTCCGCACCGGGAGCGCCGCAGGGCGTGCCCGCAGCGGCCTTCGGGTCGCCCTCGGGACGCCTGCTCGCGGGCCTCCCGCTGCCCCCGGGCGCGCTCGCGAGCCTCGGCGCCTTTGGCGCCGGAGCCCTCGGCGGCCTCGGCGTCGCCGCGCCGGCCGACGCGGCCGCGGCCCTCGCCGCGGCCGCCGCGGCGGGGTACGTCAACGCGGCCCCGGGAGGGGTGCTGCACGGCGGCGCGCCCGGCGGCCCGCAGGCCGGCCCGCAGGCCGGCGGCGACCAGGGGCAGGACGCGAGGGGCGGCCCGCAGGCCGGCGGCCCGCAGGGCGGCCCGGGCGGCGCGCAGGGCGGCGGCCCGGGCGGGTACGTGCTTTGCGACGCGTCTGGCGCGCAGGGAGGCGCCCCGGGCGGCGGCGGCGGCGGCGGCGGCGGCTACGCGCCGGGGACCGGCGAGGCGGACCCGGCGGCGCTGCTGGCGGCCGAGGCGCTCGCGGCCGACCCCTCGCTGGCGGCCTTTGGGGGCCAGGGCGGACGGGTGCTTGCTCACCAGCTCACCTCGGCGGACATTGCTAACTACAACGCCGCCCTCGAACGCTCCATCTTCCAGGCGGCGCAGGGGGGAAGACCCTACCAGTAGCGCCGGCCACGACGCAGACGGCCCCCCGCCGACGCGCCAGGCCCCGGCCGCAACGCAGTAGGCCCCCCGCCGCCGCGCCAGGCCCAGGCCACGCGCCCTCGTCTTCTTGTCCCCTCTCTCCTTTCCCATTTCCACCCGCATTCGCTGCACCGTCCCTCGCGTCGATCGTTCCGTCGATTCGCCCCACCCATCTCGTCCTTTGCCTCTTCGCTTCCCGCCACCTCCCATCCGGCACCCCTCCGGTCCACGTAACTTTTTTCTTCCTCTTCTTCTTCTTCTTCTTCTTCTTCTTCTTCTTCTTCTTCTTCTTCTTCTTGTCCTCCCCCCTCCCCCCCCTGGTCGCCAGGCGCGCTCGGCGCGGCACCTGCGCGTCCGCTTTTCCCCTCCTCGCTCCCTTTTTCCGCTTCCCTCTCTTCCTCCCTCTCCCCCCTCCTTTTCCCCGTCCCGCCGCGACCCTGCTCACGCCTCTCTCGTCCGTCGCCCCCGCTCGCCCTTTCCCACGCCTCTCTCGTCCGTCGCCCCCGCTCGCCCCCTCCCACGCGCACCCTCAGTCATCGTCATTGCCCCCCCTCCCTTTCTCTCTCTCTCTCACACACTCTCTCGCTCACCACTCGTTCACCGGCCGCTCACTGTCCCGCTCACCGCTCCCGTGCACTCCGCCGTCGGTCTCCTCCCGCGAGGCCGCACCCTCTGCTTCCTCCTTTTGCCCACGCCCAGCCGCTCGCTTTGCTTTCGGCTTTCTCCCTCGCCCGCTCTGCTTCCCCTTTCTCTCTTTCGTTGCATCTTGGCTCACCGCGCTCTTGCGATGGCACGATCCTGCGCTCGCATCCGTTGCGACGACGCTCTGCAGCGTCGCGAACGGAAAAAAAAACGCGGCGACCGCGGCGCTGGGCCGTCGCGAACGCCCCTGAAAAAGCCGACTGCTCACCGCCCAGCTCTTCCCCCTCGCCCGGGGTCTGCGTTCCCGCTCGAACGCCTTTGCGCGCAGACGCCCGCTCTACGTGTGCTGTGTGCACGCATGCGCGCCCGCACCCGTTCGCTCGTCCGCCCGCGTAAACCGCGACCTCGCCCGGCGCGCCTGCCCGCACAAACCGCGACCTCGTTCGGCGCGCTCGCCCGCGCAAATCGCGACCTCGCCCGGCGCGCCCGCCCGCGCGCGGTGCGACGACCGTTGGACCTCTTGCGGGCTCCTCCCCCTCTCGCGCGGCGACGTTTGGAGCGGTCGGACGCTTTGTTCGAGAGCGTCGTCTGCTTTTCGCGCTCCCGCGTCGCGCGCCGACCACCCGAGCGCTCGCCCGTCGGTAGCCGACGAGAGCCTGCCCGCGCGCGCGCCGCGGTCACCGCTTCTCCGGCGCGCCGCTCGGCGTCTGGACGCATCCGCGCGTCGGCGCCGATGGAGGACGGCCACTTTGGAGGCGACGCGCAGCGCGCCGAGCTTCAGGCGGTCGCGCGCCGCGTGCTTCGTCACGTCCTGGGCAATCAACGCGACGGCCCGCTCGCGCTGCGCGACCTGCGCCAGCGCGTGCTCTACGACGGCGGGCGCGTCAATGTCAGCAGGTGCGAAGATGGAGCGACCGAGAGCGAGCGTTTGGGAAATGCGATAGCGACGAAATCCCGAGCGGGCGGGCGCCGAGGCGTGCGGCGCGTGCCGAGCTCCAGGGGGGCGGTCAGAGGGGTGGGGGGAGCCGTGAGGGGGGGGGGGGGGGGGGAGTGGGGATGCCGTCGGAGGAGGGCGCACCGCGGGCCAGAGGCGGAACGCAGCCAGGGGCGGAAGGCGGCCAGGGGCGGAGGAGGGTGGGAGGGCGGAGGGGGGTGGGGGGGCCGTGCGCGGTCCCCCGCCGCGCGCTCCTCCTCCCCCCCCCCCTCCCTCCTCCCTGGGCGGCGGCGCCGGCGGGAAACTCTCCCTCCGCGTCCATGCCGTCCGGCATGCACGCTTGCGTCGGACGCGTCGGGGCGGTCGGGTTGGACGACGTCGGTCGCGACCGCGCTTCCCGGAGGCATCTGGGTGTGTGCATCGATCGGCGCTCGAGCCGAATTGGCGGTGGCGGTGGAGTGCGCGAGGCGCGGCGCTCTCGGGAGCGGGGTCGTCCGCGTCGGGCTCGGCGCGGCCGGCCTGCGGCGCCCGCGCGCTCGGCGTCCATGACGGGGGCGCGCGAGCGGCGGCTCGCGCTGCGCCTCGCTTCGGCGCTCGGCGACGCCGCGCTTGGCTCTCTCGGTGGCCTGGGCGGCGCCCGGGCCGCGCGGCCCGGGTGGCGGATCGCCGGCCCGGCCGCGCGTCGCGGCGCGCTCGCGGCCGCGCGCTCGGCCGCGCGTCTGCCGTGGCGTTTGCCCGGGCGCGCGCGCGCGCCGTTCGGCACGCTTTCGGGCGGCGGCGGCGGCGGCAGCGGCGTTTCTCCGTCTGGCGCGTCGTCTGCGGTCGCGGATGTGCGTTTGGACGACGTCGCGGCGGCCTCCGGGCGGGGTCGCGTCGCGGGGGCGTCCGGCGACGACGGGTCGTCCCGTTCGCGCGTTCGCGCGGGCCGCTCTTCGTCTGCGCGTCCCGGCTTTGTGCCGTACTCTCCTTCCGCGCCCCCTCCCCCTCCCGGGACGCTGCGCGTGTCCCCTGCGGGGTTGGCGGACGCTGCGTGGGCGCGGTACCGCGGCCGTCCGCTTGTTCTGGAGGACTTTGACCACGGCATCCGCGACGGGCTGCTTGGTCGGCACGCGTGGTACGCGATCGCTCGTCTGTCGCGCGCGGGGCACGGCGTGTGGGTCGTGGGCGGTGCGATCCGGGACCTGCTGCGCGGCAAGGCGCCCAAGGACGTGGACCTGGTGACGACGGCGACTCCGGGGGAGCTCAAGGAGCTTTTCCCGCGCGTTTTCCAGGTGGGCAAGGCGTTTCCGATCACGCACGTGATGCTCAACGACCGCGTCATCGAGGTGACCACCATCGGGACGCACGCCTCCAAGTACATGGACGTCGACCGAGTCGTCGTCACCTCGGGAAGCTTCGACTGGACCAAAGCAGAAGGAAGAGGAACGGAAGGGGGAAGAGGGGAGGGGGAGAGCCGGGGGGCAGGGGGTGGCGGGGGGCACGGGGGGAAGGGGGAGAGCCGGGGGGCAGGGGGTGGCGGGGGGCACGGGGGGGCTGGGAATGGGGGGCGGGAGATCGGTGGTGGGCAAGAGGGGAGCTCCGCGGTGGAGAGCGAACTGCGCCAGAGCGCGCAACCGGACGCTTCCCCGGCACATTTTTCACTCCCGGCCTCTTCGCCGGTTTCTTCCTCTTCCCCGGTCTCTCCCTCTTCCTCCTCCCCCGTCTCTTCTCCTTCCTCTTCCTCTTTCCCCGCTTCATCCTCTTCGTTGGCGTCGGCTGTTCCCGAGCTGCTGCACGACATCGCGGCTGCCGAGCGTCGTGGATTACGTCATCTCGAGCAGGCCGAGACGGTCCTGCTGGACAGCGTCCGCGAAGAGCTCGACCAGGCCGCCGACCCGGGCCCGGCCAACCTCCGCCGCGGCTCTGAGGAGATGCGCGCCGGCATCGTTGAAACGACAACCCAAGAAACGTCCATTTCTTCCCTCTCTTCCTCTCTTCCTTCCCCTTCCTCTTCCCCTTCTTCTTCCTCTTCCTCTCTTCCTTTCCCTTCCTCTTCCCTTTCTTCTTCCTCTTCCTCTCTTCCTTTCCCTTCCTCTTCCCTTTCTTCTTCCTCTTCCTCTCTTCCTTTCCCTTCCCCTTCCTCTTCCCCTTCTTCTTCCTCTTCCTCTTCCTCTCTTCCTTTCCCTTCCCCTTCCCCTTCCTCTTCCCCCTCCTCTTCCCCCGGCGCTTGGTTGGGTTGTCTTTCTTTGTCTCTTCCTCCTCTTCCGGTTCCCCCCCCGACTCCTCTGGACGTTTCGCAGCACCCTCTGACGCCGTCGCCGACGGCGTCCCGTCCGGTCCGTCGCCGCTCCCCGGACCCGTTCGCGGAGCGTCGCTCGTGGGCGTCGTCGCGCGCGACGGACGCGCTGCGCCGGGACTTTACGGTCAACGGGCTGTTCTACGACCCGATCTCCCGGTCCGTGTTCGACTACGTGGGCGGCACGCTCGACCTGGCGGCGCGGCGGCTGCGGTCGGTCGGCGCGCCGGACGCGTCGTTCGCGCGCGACCCGGCGCGGACGCTGCGGGGCGTGCGGCTGGCGGCCCGCGCGCGGCTGGACGTGGAGCGGGAGACGGCGCGGGGACTGGTCGAGCACGCCAACGCGCTCGCGACGCTCAACCGCCACCGGCTCGAGCACGAGTTCCCGCTGCTGTTCGCCTACGGCGCCGCAGAGGCCTCGGCAAAGCTGCTCTACCGCTTCAGGCTCCTCGACGTCTACCTCCCCCTCTTCGCCGAGGGACTCCTCCACGCCGACGTCCCCAGGGCGGCGCCCCTCCGCGAGACCAGAAGCAGAGCCGAACGCAGAGCCTGGGCCGAGTGGCTCGCGGCCAGACGCGAACAGGGCGCCGAACGAGAGCCCTCCGAGTGGGAAAAGATCGCCAACGCGCAACCCGAATTCCAAGGGACCGCAGGAGAACCCAGAGGGACCTCCTATGGGGAAGCAGATGACGCTTTCGGCGGGGGAGCAGATGGTGCCGCCGCCGGGGGAGCCGACAGCGCCCTCGCCGGGGGAGCCGACGGCGTCCTCGCCGGGGGCCCAGACGGCGCCCTTGCCGGGGCCTCCGACGGCGCCCTTGCCGGGGCCTCCGACGGCGCCCTCGCCGGGGCCTCCGACGGCGCCGTCGCCGGGGCCCCAGGCGGCGGCCTCGCCGGGGCCCCCGACGGCGCCGTCGCCGGGGCCCCCGACGGCGCCGTCGCCGGGGCCCCAGACGGCGGCCGCTCGGCCCCGCTGCGCTCCGGAGAGAGCCTTGCGGGACCCGCAAGGCTCTCTCCTCCTCGCCTGTGCTTTGGCGAGGAGGGCGCGGGCGCGCTCCTCTCCGCCCCCCTTTCGCCTCCGTCGTTCGCGCACCGCGCGCCCCCTGGGGCGGCTTTGCCAGAACTGCGGTCGAACATGAGCATGGTCCGCATCTGGGACCGCGGCTCGTTCGGATCCGGCCCGGGCCCGAACGGCGCAGCCGCGGCCGCAACGGCCTCCACCGCGTCCGCTCCCCCGCCGGCCCCCACCGCCGCCGCCATGCCGACCCCCTCCCCTCTCCCCTCCCCTCTCTCCTCCTCCTCCCCTTCGTCGTCTCTTCCCCCGCTGCCTCTTTCTGCGCCCGAGCCGGAGACGCCCGCGCTGTTTGCGCTGCTCGGGTCGCTGGACCGGGTCGCGACGCCCGGCAAGCCGGCGACCTCCAAGGAGCTGGCGCTCGCCTTTCTGGCGGCGCTCGTAGCCGACCGGGCGAGAACCATGCGGCAGGCGCTGCAGGCGGCCGCAGAGGGCGACGACTCGCTCCTGCACGGCCGCGGCCGATGGGAGTGGACGCAGAGGCGGCGCGCGGCCCGCGACCCAGCCGCGGCCCTCGGGGATGCGGGCGTCCGTCCCGAGGCCCCCCCCGGTGCGGCCCCCCCTCCGCCTCCCGCGTCGTCGTTCGACTTGCCATCGACGTTCCACGCCGCGCTGCAGGCCGAGCGCGCGTCCGTCGCGACCCGGCTGGGCATGGGGTGGTGTCCGCCGCTCGCGCCGCCGCCCTCGCCGTCGCCCTGGACGCCGCAGGACGACCTGCGCGCGCTCTTCGGCCGGGCGTGGCGCCAAAAGCTCGCGGAAACCTTCGAGAACCGAGGACTCGCACGATCGACCGAGGACGGCGCAGGAGAAGCGCACGGAAGAGGGGTGGCCGACGCAGGCGCGGAGCCGACGCGCGGGTCCGCCCCGGGCCCGGGCGCGGGAGCCGCCTCGGCCGCCGCGTCCGACGAGGACGGCTCCTTTTCGGACGACGGAGGTTCGGACAGCGACCCAGAGCTCGACGAGCTCGGTCCCGACGACGACGAGGGAGACAACGAAGAGGACGAAGGGGACGTCCAGGGTGACGCCCAGGGGGACGCCCTGGAAAGCGCCCAGGGAGACTCCTCCCCCTCCTCCTCCTCCTCCTCCTGCGGGCGCGCGTCGCGTCGCGAGCGGCTGCCGCACCCGTCGCGGCGGTCCGCGGTGGCCGCGCTCGAGCTGTATCGCGTGATGGTCCGGTCCGCGGCCACCGAGCTGGCGGCCGGCGTGCAGGTCCGCCTGGCCCCCGACACGCGACCCCTCGCCAGCTTTGCCGAGGAGAGGAGAAACGCGGTCGGGGGGGAGGGGGAGGCGCGATGGGGAGCGGGCGAGGGCGTCTCGCCCTCCGAGGCACCCCAGGAGCCCAGCGCAACCCCGGCCTCTCCAGCCGAGGGGCGTGCCTTTGAAGGGGCCGCCCCGGGCTCCTCTGACCCAACCGACCCCGCCCAGGGCCCCTGCCCGCCGTCCCCCGGCTCGTCCGAGGGCGCCGGCCGTGCTTCCCCCTCCCCACCCCCACCCTCTCCCGTTCCGTTCGCCCTGGTGCCTGCGTGGTCTGCCCTGCGGGACCCGGAGCTGGGCTCGGTCTTCCCGGGCCCCCTGTCCCCCGAGGGAGAGGCGACGCCGCAGTCGCTGCCCCGCTTCACGGCCGTCTCGCGCGCGAGCGTCGACGCTGCGGCCGCCGAGCTGTGCGCCGCGCTGGCGCTGCGGCGTCGACGCAAGGGGCTGCCCTACGGACCCAGCGAGGAGGAGCCGGCGCAGCTGGAGATGCCAGAGCAGTTCCGACTCAAGCACCCGGCCGCCGCCGCCATCCTCTCCGGGCCAAAGGTCGCCTGGCCCAGGCGCGCGCTCGTCTGGGCCGCGCCGGAAACCGGGTGGTGGGAGGCCGCCCCAGAGTACAAGGACAAAAACGCAGGCAAATGGTAGGCGAAAAAGGACGGCGAAAGGACGGACGAAACGCCACCGCAGACCCCGTCGGCCACCGCGTTTTTTCCTCCTCACCGCCGACCCCGCCGGCCACCGCGTTTTTTCCTCCTCACCGCCGACCCCGCCCTCTGCCGTGTTTTTTCCTTTTCACCTCCATCCCCACCGTCTGCCGCATTTTTCCCCTGCCCCCGCCGACCCCGCCCTCTGCCCCATTTTTTCCCCTACCCCCGCCGACCCCGCCGGCCGCCGCGTTTTTTCCCCTACCCCCGCCGACCCCGCCGGCCGCCGCGTTTGTTCCCCGCACCCTCCCTCCCCCATTCCTCCACCTCGTCTCTTTCCTCCCTTCGCTCCCACGCCCACGCCGCAGTCGCCCCCTTCTCCCCTCTCCGCTCTCCTTCTCTCCCCTCGGCCCCCCTCCCAGCCCAGCTCCAAACGCCAGCACGCGTTGCGGCGATTTCGTTTCCCTCCTCTTTTCCGCGCGCGGCCTCGCCGATCCGCCCATCCTGTGGTTTTCCTCCCGTTCGCCCGCGCTCATCCGCCCTCTCCGCTTCCTCCTTTTGCCCACGCCCAGCCGCTCGCTTTGCTTTCGGCTTTCTCCCTCGCCCGCTCTGCTTCCCCTTTCTCTCTTTCGTTGCATCTTGGCTCACCGCGCTCTTGCGATGGCACGATCCTG
>PGFX01001508.1:0-15174 GCA_003612995.1 Prototheca bovis | reverse complement strand
GGGGGGGGGGGGGGGGGGGGGGGGGGGGGGGGGGGGGGGGGGGGGGGGGGGGGGTGGGGGGGGGGGGGGGGGGGGGGGGGGGGGGGGGGGGGGGGGGGGGGGGGGGCAAAGCTTGAGGCTGAGGAGATGTAGGGGGAGGCGCGCAGAGACGGCCGCGGCGAGGGGATCGGCGGAGGGAGGGGGCCGCCGAGGCCGAGAGGCCGAGGCCCCCCGTGGCCTCGGGCTCTCGCCGCCCCCCTCCCGCCTCCCCGCCCTCCTGGTTCCCGATCTCGCCCACCCCCCTCTGCCCGCCCTGCGGGGGTCCGCCGCCCGGCCGCGCCCGCGCCCGGCGGCTGGCCCCCGGCCGAGCGGCGGCCTCCCGCGCGCCGCTCGCCGCGCGGGCCGCGCCGCTGGCCCGTGTCCCGGCGAAGCGCTCCCGCGGCGCGTCTACGGTCCCTTTTCGCGTGCCTTGCGGCTGACCGTCTGCCGCATCGAGTTTCGCGGTCTCCCCGGACGCCGGCGCCGGCGTGCAGACCATGGCCGGCATCCTGCGCGCCCTCGCGCGCGAGGCTCGGACGGCCCTGTCCGGTGCGTCTCCCGCGGCGGGCGGCGATTGCATTGGATCCAGTCCCGCGACGCCGGCTGCGTCCGTCCGCGCGCGCCGCGCAGGAAATGCGCGATCGCCCCGCGCGGACGCGGTTCGGAGGCGTGGAGACGAGCGAGCCAGGGCGCAGAGCCGGGGCGGGGACGCGAGGCGCAGCAGGCAGGAGGGAGAGGGACCGCGAGAGGGGCGAGGGAGAGTGGTGGAGAGGAGAGGATTGGGAGGGGGGAGAGGGTCTTTTGTTCCCTTTCCCGAAGAGGAGGACGAGGAGGACGAGGACGAGGGAAACGAGGTTTTTTTTCCCCTTTCCCGAAGAGGAGGATGAGGGGAAGCGAGGCCTTTTGTTCTCTTCCTCGTTCTCCTCCCTCTTCCGTCCCATCGTTCCTCGTGCGCGTTTCTCTGCGCATCCCGCTCTTTCCTTTGCCCCCCTCTTGGCCCTACCCCGTCTGGTCTTCGCTCTCTCGTCCCCCTTCGCCCTTTTTCTCCCCCCCCCCCCTTCTCGCTCACCCCTTTCCCTCTCCCCGTTCTCTTCTGCAGCGTCTGCGTCCGTGCGCATCCCTTGCGCCGCTCTTTGCTCCTCCCCCGCGTCCGCGTCCGCGCCCGCGTCCGCGGTCGCTTCGGCGCGCTCCGCGTTTGGCCTCTCGCTCTCGCGCGGCTTTGCCAGCGAGGCCGGCTCTGCTGGGGTCGATTCTGGCGCGTCCTCCTCCGCTGGGTCTTCGTCTCCGTTCCGTCGTCTTCCGTGGCTTCCTTCGTCTTCTCTGGACAAGCAGTCGCACTACCGTCGTCGCATGAAGGGTTTGGTTGACCTTTTGGAGCGCGAGCGTCTGTCCGAGTCGCTGGCGGCCCGTCCGGCGGTGCGCATGCCTCGCCCGGGACAGCTGGTGGAGGTGAAGACGTCGGTGCCCGAGAACCGCCGCCGGTCGGCGACGTTCCGAGGCATCGTGATCGCCACCAAGAACCGCTCGGCGCGCTCGTCCTTCACGGTCCGCAACCACTTTGGACCCGGAGGCGTCGAGCGGACCTTCCCGCTCCTCTCCCCCCACGTCGAGGAGATCAAGGTCATCGGAGAGAAAAAGGTCAGGAGAGCCAAGCTCTACTACCTCCGAAACAGACTCCCGAAGGAATACAAGGTCCAATAAAACGACCAAAAACACACGGAAGAAGAAAGCAAGGAACAAGATGAGCAGGAGGAGAGAGGGCAAGGGGGAAAAGGAAACGGGGACGAAAGGAGGCGAGGGAAAGGAGACGGAGAGGAAAGGAGGCGGAGAGGAAAGGAGACGGAGAGGAAAGGAGGCGGGGAAAAGGGAGCAAGGAAAAGGAGGCGGGGAAAAGGAGGCGAGTGAAAAGGGGCGAGAAAAAGGAGGAAAGGAGGCGGGGAAAAGGACCAAAAGAGGAGAGGGCAGGGGGAGAGAGTCTCCCCCCCTTCCTCCCCATCTCTTCCCCCGGCCCCCATCTCCTCCCGGTCTCTCCTCCCTTTGCACCTCCTTCGCCTGGGCGCGACTGCCGGGCTGGCGGCGCGCCGCGACGTGTTACAGTTTTGTGCGGACCAGAAAGAAAGGAGGAAAAGGGAGGAAGAGCGGGGGGGAAGAACGAAAGGGAGGGCGAACGCCGGGGGGAGGGAAGGAGGACGAGAGGGAGAGCGAACGCCGGGGGGAGGAAAAAAGGACACAGGGGGGAACAAAAGCCCAACCAAAAGAGCAAGAGCCGAGAAAACGGGAGGAAAGGGGTGGGAAAAGGCAATGCGCAGAAAGGCGGATGGGCAAGACGTGGAGGCGTGGCGCAAAAACGCCACGCCATCAGCCCCTTCTGGCTCGGAGGACGGCGGCGAGGAGCGAAAAGCGTCGGCGGTCTCTGCCGAGCCCCGGCGGGCAGGCGCCCTCGCCCGAGATGGCGTGCGAAAAGGCGCCGCGCAGGTCACGCTTCGCCAGGCACCGCTTCAGGGCCGCCTCCTCGCGTGACGCCGCGGACAGGCGAGGCGGCGCCGCGCCGCCCGCGCCCGCGCCGCCCTCCACCGCGCCCGGCCGGCCGGGGGGGGCACGCACGCGGCCGCCCCAGGCCGCGGCGTCCTCGGCGTCCAGCGCGGCTTCCAGAGCCGCCCAGACCGCGTCCACGTCAGCAAGGTCAACGCGACGCAGCGCCGCCATCGCCTCCGCCCGCGTCCGCGGACGGGAGGGGCGGACCGGAGCCGCCGCGGGGGGCGGCGCGGGAGCCGCCGCGGACGGGGTCGCGGTGGAGAGCGGAGCCGGAGCCGCCGCGGAAGAGGCTCCGGAGAGGGACGAGGACGAGGGAAGCGGGTCGGGCAGCCGGGCGCGAGAGCCCGTCGGCCCCCCGGGCGCCGAGCATCGGGGCGCAGACCGGTCACCGCCAGAGGGGCCCCGGAAGAGCCCCGCCCCACCGAGCCCGTCTCCCCCTGCCGCGGTCGCGTCGCCGAGACCGGCCACCGCCGAGTCACTCGAACTCGGCCCGAACCAGGGAGAAGCAGGGCGCGAAGAGGACGCGGAGCGCGAGCCGGGCGGCGCAGGCGGCGCCGAGCCCGCGCGGTGCAGCCCGCCCGCCGACCGGGGCCGTGGCGGCAGCGGCGCGAGCGAGCCCGGATCGGCGCCGGACGCCGGCGAGCCACGCGCGGACCGAGGTCCCTCCCCGCGCGCGAGCGACGTCGACGAAGACCCGCCCGCGGTCGAGCCTTCCCGCGGCCGTCCCGCCGCCGCCCCGGACCCGCCGCCCCGGGCCGCGGCCGCCTGGCTGCGCAGCCTGCGCTCCTCGTCCGCCGCGGCCTGCACGAGCAGCGCGAGCTCCTCCTCGGAGCCCTTGGTCAGCCCAGACGTGCCGTCCCACACGGGGATGGGCGACCGCGCCTCGGCCTCCTCGATCTCCGCCTGCAGCCGCACCATGAGCGCGTCGCACCGCTCGTCGTCCTCGTCCTCCTGCGCCTGCGCGGGCCGCCACCCCCACATCGCGGCGCCGCGCAGAGACGGACGGCGAAACGCTCCCCCTCCTCCGCCGCCGCGGCGCGCACCCGCCGATCGTGAGTCGCGGCCGGCGAACCGAAACGCAGATATCGCCTTTACCGACGCGACGCGATCGACGCCAACGCCGCGGAAAACAAACGGCCCCACGACAGGAGGCGCGAGGGGGGGGGGGGGAGGGGGAGGCTCTGGGAGGCTCTCCGCGACGGGGGCCCGTTCCGCGCTGGGCGGATCTCGGTGCGCCTCCCTCCTCCGCGCTCTCCTCGCGCCGCGACCCGTTCGCGCAGTCCGACTCGCGTCGATCGGCCTCGACGCTGCGCGCGGCCCGCGCCGCGCGCGCCGGATGCAGCGCGGCGAGCGGGCCGATGGGCGCGAGCGCGCCCCGCGCGCCGCGGGCGCCGCGAGCGGCCCTCGCCGCGCCCGCGCGCGCGCGGGGAGGCTCCGGCGCGGCGGCGCGGCGGCATCTCGGGCTCTTGGCCGGCACACTCGCGCGACGACGTGAGCTCGGCGACACGCCACCGGCGGCAATCCCGACTCCCGACTGCTCCCTTTTCTTCACCTGCGTCTCGTGGCACCCTTGCGCGGCAGCAATGTCGGTCACAGAGCAGCAGCGTCGGCTCGCCGAGGTGCGCGCGCGCGGGCGCGTGCGCGAGGCGCCGGAGAGTTGAGGGCGGCCGCGGCGCCCCGCGCGGGCTCGTCGGGGGATTCCGGATTCCGTCGCGTCGCGAGGCCGCAAGCGTCGCGATCGAGGGTCGCCTGGGATCGTGGACGTGTGCGAGCGCGCGCTTGCGGCCGTCGAGCGCGCTCGACGGCCGCAGGAGGCGGGGAGCAGCGTCGGGGAGCAGGATTCCTTGCACGGGAGGGGTGGCGAGGAGGGCGAAGGGGAGGAGGGGCGGGTGGGACGGGTGGGTGGGTGGAAGGGAGATCGCGGAGGGGATCGCGAAGAGAAGGGGTGAATGGAGGGAGTGGGCGAGGGGAGGGAGGGGAGGGGGGGAGGAGAAGGCGGTGGGCGAGGGGAGGGGGGGGAGGGGGGGAGGAGAAGGCGGTGGGCGAGGGGAAGGGGGGAAGGGGAGCAAGAAGGGGGTGGGCGAGGAGAGGGGAGGAAGCGAGGAAAAGGATTGCTGGGAGCAGAGCTCTTTCGGCGCGCGGGTTGCTCCCCGCCGTCCTTTGCGCCTCGTTCGCCTGTTGTTGCACCCGCACTCTGCCTTTCCCCTCGCCTCGACCGACCTCCTCTTTCCTTTCCCCTCGCCTCGACCGACCTCCTCTTTCCTTTCCCCTCGCCTCGACCGGCCTTCTCCTTTCTTCGTTCCTCCCCTCTCCGCCTCTTTCTCTTTCCTTCGTTCCTTTTCTCTCCACCCCCTCTCACCCTCTCCTCCTTTGTCTTTTCCTCTCCTTCCCTCCCTCCTCTTTCCTCTCGCTTCAGCCCGACTCATCGGTCCCCCCCGAGGGCATCGAGGCGTGGTACATGGACGCTCTTCCCGGCGACCAGCGTGCAGAGCACCGTCTGTCTCCGAACGTCCCGGTTTCTCTTCCGGAGCTGGGCAAGCTGGGCGTGGCGTACTGGCGTCTTCCTGCGCTCTCCTCGGGGGCCTGGGACGCTGACGAGCGCCTGGCGGCGGTGCGGGCGGTGCGCGGCTACGACTACCACGACGTGTGCGACATCTCGCCGGCCACGCTGCCGGACTACGAGAACAAGATCAAGTCGTTCTACGAGGAGCACATCCACGAGGACGAGGAGATCCGCTGCGTGCTGGCCGGGTCGGGCTTTTTCGACGTCCGCGACGCCGACGACCGCTGGATCCGCATCAAGTGCCACCCGGGAGACATGATCGTCCTCCCGGCAGGCATCTACCACCGATTCACCCTCGACGAAAACAACTACATCAAGGCGCTCCGACTCTTCCAGGGTGTCCCCGTCTGGACCCCGCTCAACAGACCCCAGGAAGAACACGAGGCCAGGGTCAAGTACGTCAACGAAATCCTCGCCAACTAGATGGAGCGAAACGACCGCGAAAAACGCAACTGGAACCTAACAAGACTAAGCGACGCGACCGAACGACGACGCGACGCACAGACGCGATGACGCACGGACGCGATGACGCGCAGACGCGACGACGCGCAGACGCGACGACGCAGACGCGACGACGCGCAGACGCGACGACGCAGACGCGACGACGCGCAGACGCGACGACGCAGACGCGGCGTACCGCCACGGTGATGCCGCGCGGTTCGTGCTCGTGCGCACGTCCGCGCCTCTCCGGCCTCCTCTCGTCCCCCTCTCGCCCTTCAAGCCTCGCCCACCCCGCCCCCACTCCCCCCTCACCTCCCCTCCCGAACTCCCCTCCGCGTCCGATTCTTCCCTCCCGCTCCCCCCGCTCCCCACCCGCCTCTCTCCCACCTCCGTCTCTTCGTCCCCGCGCGCCCTTGCCTCCTTCCGCATCGCATGTAAGGAAAGACGGCCCGACCCACCGAGATCCGAACGAACCGAGCGCGTCGAGAACGCTTGCGCTCCCGCGAGTCGCCGCGCCGCGCCCCGGACGCGGCGCGCGCGCGCGCGCCCGCCGTGCGGCGCCGTGCTGCGTTCGAAAGAACGAGGAGCAGCGGACGCAGGGCGCGCTCGCCCCTCCGCATCCATTCGCGGCGCTCCCCGGGGCGCGGATCCGCCGCATCGCTCTGGATCCGCGCGCCGCTCGAGCCGTCACGATGCTGGCCGAGCGCCCGCGCGGCGCGCCGGGCGTCGCGCGACGCGGCCCGCCGCCCATGACGCTCGCGGACGACCTCCCGGACGAGCGCTGCAGCACCGGCTGCCCGCTCCTCGACCGCTTCCTCGGCGGCGGATTTCCCGTCGGACACGTCACCGAGCTGGTCGGTGCGCGCGCGACCGAGATGGTGCTAGAGCGCGCCCGCGCCGGAACACCCCGTGCCGCGCTCAACGCGGCGAGAGGGGCGTGGGGGGGGGGGAGGGCCGAACTGTGCGCGCGGCGAGGGGGGCGAGGGGGGTGTGGGGGGGGGCGGACCGAACTGTGCGCGCGGCGATCGGACGAACGCGTGGCTTTCCGCGCGCGGCTCGTCCGAGGCGTCGTGGACGCCGATCCGTTCCCTCTCCGCGCTTCTCCGCTCGCAGGCGAGGCCGCGGCGTGCAAGTCGCAGTTGGCGCTGCAGGCCATGGCGGCGGTGCAGCTACCCCCTGAGCTGGGAGGCCTCTTGGGGTCGGCCATGTGCGTTTGGTCGAGCTTCGCGCCGGGCGGGGGCGGGGCCGCGGAACGAAAGAGGCACGAGGTGGGAGAGTCGCTTGAACACGCGCCGCGTGCGAGCCCGCACGGGGAGCGATCGCGTCGGCGCGATCGCGCTCGACGGCTTGGGGCTGCGCCGCCGCTGGGCCCGCCCGTCGCTCTTCCCCCCTTCCCACCACCCCCCCGGCCCACGCGCTTTCTTTCCTCCCCCACCTCCGCTTTCTCATCCGCAGTTGGATTCGGACCGAGCCGGCGTCGATGCAGCGACTGTCGTCGGTTGCGAGCGTGGTCTCTCGCCTGGCTTCGGTCCGGGCGGCGGCCGCCGGCCTCCCTCCCGGCCTCGTGCCCTCGGCCTCGGCGCTGCTGCGGGGGGTGTTCGTGCGGGACCGGCCGCTCTCGGCGCCGCGGGAGCTGCTCAACGAGCTCTCCGCGACCGAGCAGAGCCTCCTGCAGCTCGAAGCAAGGGTCTGGGTGCACGGCGGGGCAGGAAGCGACGCGGGACGGCCGACGGCAGCACAAACCCCAGGCCAGCAGGCCCCGGGTCCTTTCCCTTCGGCCCCACTCCCCCAAGGCCCTCTCCCTGCGACCTCGCATTCCTCGCCTTTGCATCCCCACGTCTCGCGCGCTTCTTCTCAGCCTTCCTCGCCGCTTCCTCGGCTGCCGCGCCTGCTGGTGATCGACTCGATCGCGGCGCCCTTCCGTGGCGCCGAGCCGGACGACCCGACCGCGCACGACGCGGCGCGACGCGCCGAGGTGCTTTTCGCGATCGGCAGGCGACTCCGAGAGCTTGCGGCCAGGTTTGGACTCGCCGTCCTGGTCACCAACCAAGTTGCCGACGACGTCGGAAACGACGCCGCCCCCCCGGCGCCCGCAGGCCTGGAGAGGGCAGCCGCACTCTTCACAAGCCTCGCAGGCACGCCGACTCCAGCCGTCCTTCAGGCCGCGCACGCTCTCCCGTCCCCACCCGCCGCCGCCGCAGCCTTTTGCGATCGCGGCTACGTGTCCGAAAACGCCACGCCCATGACGGGGAGCTTCGGAGGCCGAACGCGCGCGCCGACCCCAAAGGCCCCCAACGGCCTCCCACACCCCTCCCCGCTCTCCACCCGCGACCCCGCCCCCTTCCCGCCCCTGCCTCCGCCGGACGCGTCGCTGCCGGCGCGCGGCTCGGCCTTTCCGCTGCGCACCTCTGGCCGCCTCGTGCGGCCTGCGCTGGGCCTCGCGTGGAGCAGCGCGGGGCCCTCGACGCGCCTCTTCCTGTCTCGGGAAGGGGGCCCCGGCGGCGGTGGCGAAAGGGCCGTTGGGAGGGAGGTCCGCGTCGTCTTTTCCTCCTTTCTTCCGGAACGCGCCGCGGCCGTCGAGATGACCAACGACGGCCTCCGCGCGCTCGTCGAGTGACGAAGCGGTGGACGCGGAGGAGGAGAGGAGGGGAAAGGGACGCGGAGCGGGAAGCTGGGGTGAGCGGGCGGCGCTCCCGAGCGTCGCCGTCGAGCGGCGCGAGGCGGAAGCGGGAACGACCGAGAACCGTCCAAAGGTCGCGCCGCGCGCAGGGTTCGCCCATCATTTCATTGCGCTACCAGGTGATCTTCGTCCGCGTCTGCAGCGCCATTTCATGCCTTCGCTCCGCGCCGGCTCGGGACTCGCGACGCTGCAGCGATGCAGTCGTGCCCGTCTGTAACCCGTCGCGTGATCCGTTGCTTTCCGATCCGTGTCCGCTCCCCCGTCGCCCGGTCGACCGTCGCCTCTGCCCGGGACCGAGGACCTGGGGCCCGAAGCTCGACGTCGCACTCCGCCCCCCTCTGCCCCTTTCGCTCGCAACTCTCCCGCTCCGCCTGCCCCCCGCCGCCCAACCGCCGAAACGCCAACCGCGCGCCCGACGCTCATCGCGCACGACCTTTCGATCGCAACAGCCGCAGAAAATGCGCTCCTCTGCACCTCGGCGTTTCCAATCTCGTTCTGGTGTTACACCGCGACCGCGCGTTTGCGCACGCGACCCCCCGCTCGTCCCCTCCCGCCCTCTTCGCGGTTGCGAGACTCACTCCTGCATGTCCTCCGGGTCGGCATCGTCGGCCTGCTCGCCCTCGCACCCGGCTCGGAAAGCCTCGAGCACGCTCTCCCGGGCGTCCTCCCTCCAGTCCCGGACGACGCCTTCGAGGGCCCGGTAGACGCGGTCGGCGCCGGCGTCGGCGCCCTGGGCGGCAAACGCCTCGCAGGCAGCGGCCGCGAGCTCCTCGGCGCGCGCGGCCACCAGCGACGCGTCAGCGCTCTCGCCATCGTCGCCGGACGAGCGCCAGTCGCGCTCGTCGCCCAGCAGGCGCAGCCATGCGCGGTCCACCTCGGCGCGCGCCTCGGCCAGCCCGGCCCACCCGAGCGCCGAGGCCTGCGGCGCCTGCGCCTCGGCCTCCTCGGCCGCGTCCAGCGCGCGCTGCGCGGCGCCCACGCGCGCGCCTGGGCTCGGGTTGCCTCCCGCGAGGCACGCCAGCGCGGCCGCCTTGGGCGCCAGCGAGAGCGGGGCCGCCGGCGAGGGGCCGGTGCCCCCGTCCTCGTCCGCGGCGCCGTCCGCACCCGCGACCTCGAGGCACTCGAGCGTGACGATCTCACGCTTGACGTGCGGCGCGCGCGCGGCGAGAGCAGATGACACCGACAGGGGCCAGCCCGGCGAGGCCGCCAACGCCGCCGCGCGCTCGCGCGCCAGCGCCAGGCGCAGCGACGCGGGCGTCGCGGCCGCGACCGCGGGCGCGGTGGTGGCGCCGACGTCGCGCGGGAGCGCCTTCTCCTGCGCGGCCGCCACGCTGCGCTCGATGGCCAACGCCGCCTCGGCGTGCTCGCCGCGGCGCACCAGGTGCAGCCACGCGAGCTCGCGGCGCTGTGGAGCCAACGCGGCGGCCAGCGGGTCAGCCTTGCCGGGGGGGCGGCGCCCGCCCTCGCCGGCCAGCAGCCAGACCTCGAGGGCAGGCGAGAGCACCGGCGGCAGCTCCAGCAGCTCGGCCGTCCGACCGTCCCGCAGCAGGCGGCCGAACACGAAGAACGCAAACGGCAGGGACGAGCCGGCGACGGGGGGTGCCCGACCGAGCGGCGAGCGGGGGCTCGGGGGTGAGTCGGGGCCAGACCTGGGCCAGCCCTCGCCGGCCTCGCCTTCGGCGAGGTCGGCGACGCTGTCGCGCATGGCGTCGATGATCGCCTGCCTGTCATCGAGCGCCTGCAGCGCCTCGAAGAGCACGCCGTGCACGTCGTGCGCCCTGGCCACGCGCGCCACGTCCGCCAGCGAGGCTCGCGCCACCGTCAGCACGGCCTCGGCGTCGCGGCCCGCGGACACGCCAATCTCCAGCAGCCGCAGCGCGCGCGACAGCAGTGCGGGAAGCAGGAGGGTACGCAGGTCGCGCGAGCACTCGGCCGCCGACGCGTCGGGGCGCAGCGCGCCGACCAGGCCCTTGGCGGAGCCGAGAGCGTCCGCTCCGTCTGCGCCGTCGGCGCTGCGCTCGTCCGGCCCCCCGCCGACCACGCCGGCGGCCGCGAGCGCGTCGAGCCCCCTGGAGACCGCGTCGCGGGCCAGCGCGTCGCAGGGCGCGCGCTTGGCGGGCAGCGACGAAAGGTCCTCGCCGACCGCCAGCGCGGCAGCGGCCAGGGCGGCGAACGCGCCCGCTGCGGGTGCGCCGCACGCCCACGTCCAGAACGACGAGGGCGACGCGCCGTCGGGCAGCGTCCCGAACGCCCTGCGCGCGAACGCGCCCTGCTCGCCGAGCCCTTCCCGGGCGAGGCTCTGCACGGCCGCAAAGGCCGCCGGCGACGCCGAGCGCTGCTCGAGCCGTTCGGCGGCCGCGGCGTCGCTCGCCGCGCAGCACAGCGCGTGCAGCGATGCCAGCGCCTCCCAGCGCGAGGACGGCGGGAAGAGCGCGAGGTCCGGCGCGCCGGCCGAGGGCGAGGCCGGCTGGGGCGTCGCCGCGGCGCCGCCCTCCGCGCCGGGCTTTTCTCCGGCCAGCGCGCGTGCGCAGAGCGCGACGGCGTCCCAGAGCGCCGTCGCGGCGTCCGAGGGCCGCGCCGAGAACGCGTCGCGGTCGGGCCTCTCGGCGGGGCCCCCGCGCAGCGGCCGGCCGGCAACTTCGCCGGCGGCCGAGAGCGCTGCGGCGAGTGCAAAGGCCGCCAGCGTCTGCGGCGCGAGCACGAGCGAGGCGGGCGCGATGGCGGTCGGCGACCCGCGGACGCCTGTAGCGAAGACGGTGCCGGGCTCGCGGAGCGATAAGGCGGTCGAGGCGAGCCCCGGCGCCGCGGGCGCACGGAAGACAGCGGACGCCGGCGTTGCAAAGGCGCCCGGGGTGGCGAGTGCCGCGCCGTCGGCGGCGCCCGCGGCCGCTCCTCCCGCCGCGCCGTCGGTGGCGCCGACGCGCTCGTGCGCCTCGAGCTCGACGCCGTGCGCGGCGCGCACGGCGGCGAGCGCGGCGGCGACCTTTTGTGCGTACGCGAAGAGGCCCGCAAAGGTCTCGGCGGCCGCGCGCCGGCCCGCGCGGCGCGCGAGCGCGTCGAAGACGCCGCCGCGGTCCAGCGCGGCA
The DNA here is from genome assembly GCA_003612995.1 of Prototheca bovis. NCBI lineage: Eukaryota > Viridiplantae > Chlorophyta > Trebouxiophyceae > Chlorellales > Chlorellaceae > Prototheca > Prototheca bovis. The sequence continues at coordinate 3,851 of PGFX01001508.1, read as the reverse complement.
CCCGCGGCCCTCAGCGTCCGCAGCTTGCTGGCCAGGCGGTCCTCCTCCTCGTCGGGCCCCAGTGCGCCGCGCCAGCTCCGCGGGAGCGCGTCCGCGAGTCCCCGCGAGGCTTCGAGGAGGGGTCCCGGCGCTAGGGCGCCCGCGTGGTCCAGGTCGTGCGCCAGGGCCTCGGCGGGGACCTCGCCGCGCGACGCCGCGGCCAGCAGCCGCGACGCCTCTGCCACCGCCGACGCCGACGCCAGCCGCGGCGCTGGGCTCGCGGCGTAGCCGGGCGAAGGTCGAGCCACAACTCCGCCGAGGGACGCGGGGGACGGCGACGTCCCGTAGGGCGAGGACGCGACGGGAGTGGATGCCCCGTAGGGCGAGGACGCGACGGGAGTGGATGCCCCGTAGGGCGAGGACGCGACGGGAGTGGATGCCCCGTAGGGCGAGGACGCGACCGGGGGCGAAGGCGTGGGGCTCGGCGACTCGACAACGGGTGCAGCGCTTACTGGGGTGGCGTCCATGCCCTCGTCGTCCGCCTCGGCCTCCGCGTCCGCTTCCTCGGGCGCCTCCGGCTCCGCGGGGGCCTCTGCCGCCGCGTCCGCCAGCTCCTCGTCCTCAACGCCTCCGCCCTCGCGCGGCGACGTCGGTGGCGCGGCGCCCGGGCTCGCGGGAGTGCCCTCGATGGGCGAGCCCGCGATCGGCGCGGGGCTGCCCTCGATGGGCGAGCCCGCGATCGGCGCGGGGCTGGCTTCGATCGGGGACCCGGCCAGCGGCACGGGGGCCCCGCGCGGCGTGCCGTACGCGTCTGCGACGTCCCCCGCGAACGGCGCGACGCGCCCGCCTCCGACGGGCGTCTGGAACGCGGAGAGCGGCGTCGTTGCCGGCTGCGCGTGCGCCTGCCTCTCGGGGGTGGCAAAGGGCGCGCCGCCGAGCGGGCTCACGCGCGGGGTTTGGAAGCGCAGCGAGCCGCGTGGCGCAAACGTGGGCGAGTCGGCGAGCGCGGCGGCGGTGGTCGCGACCCCAGCGGCGGCCCCGGCGCGGCCGCTGGCGCCCCCGAGGACGGCGTGGGTGGCGTCCTCGTCGCGCATCGGCAGGAACGCGAGGCCCTCGCGGACGTCAAAGAGCAGCCAGCCTCCCGGGGCTCCTCCAGCGGCGGCCAGCGGGCCGGCCCACGAGTCCTGCAGCGGCGCGCGTTCGGGCTCGGCAGCGCCCGCGTCGGCGACGCGCACGCCACCCTCGCCTCCGGTCCGCCACACAAAGAGCGGCAGCGGGCGCGAGGGCGTCAGCGCCAGCGAGGCGACCCACGCGAGCGGGTCGGCCTTGTCGAACGGCCTGGCCGGGACCGTCTCGGGCGGGCCGCGCGCGAGCGCTAGCGCGTCCGCGGGCGGGGGCGAGGCGAGCGGCAGCACGCGCGCGCCGTCGAGGTCCTCGGGGGGAGCGGCGCCGGAGAGCGGCGCGCGGAAGACTAGCAGTGCGCCGTCGCGGGGCGCGGGGCCCCGGGCACCGCCGTCCGCCGCTCCGCCCGAGGGGGCCAGGAGCAGCACGATGGACGCGCAGAGCGGCTGGGGCGGGACCGCCGAGGTCGAAAAGGACGTCAGTGGCGGCTGGGGGGAGAGGCGCGCGAGCGCCGTGAGGCCGGGCAGGCCCGCGCCGGCGCCGGGGCCCCGCCGGCGCCCGGCCGGCCCGGCGGCCTGGCCCTCAACGGCGCCGAGCTCGACGAGCCGCGCGTAGTCCCGCTCCGACTCGAGGCCCGCGACGTCGAGGCCCGCGATCGTCGCGTCCGGCCCGAGCGCGAGGCGCTCCGCCGCCTCGCCCACGACGTCGATGCGCCACAGCGCATAGTCTGGCTGCGGAGCATTCGGGTCGGCCAGGGTGGCCGGGTCGTCGGGGAGCACGAATCGGTCCTGGAGCGCGGCACCTCCGCGCCGCGCCCGCTCGTCGGCGGTCTCTTCGCCCCCCTCGTCCTCGCCTTCCCCGTCCTCGTCCGCGTCGTCGTCCTCCCAGGCCCTGCGGCCCGCGGGGACGGCCCAGAGCCAGAGCGCCCCCGCGGCGGCGGTGGCGAGCGCGAGGCCCGTCGGCCCGACTCCGAGCGCAAAGGCGATGCTGGAGAAGGCTGCGTCGGCGGCCTCGGAGCTCTCCGAGGACGAGCCGCGATAGGGCGTCGGCGACCGGAAGGGCGTGAAGAGGCGGCGCGGCGAGGGGAAGGCGCCAGAGCCCGGCTGGCCGAGGCCCAGCAGCCGCGAGACGGCGCCCAGCACGCCGCCCGACGACGGTGAGCGGACGCCCGCGCCGGGCATCCGCGCCGGCGTGACGGCGGCGTCCGCGCCCTGCTCCCCGGCGCCTGCGGCCCCATCTGCGGGGGGGTCGGTCCAGCGCATGTCCTGCAGGGTGATCCACAGTGGGGCATCCTTGCCCCTGGCCACCGCCGCCGTCACGCGCAGCGCGTACAGCCCGCCGCCGCCCGTGGCCACCGCGAAGATGGCCGCGCCGTCGCGCGGGTGGCGCGCCGCCGCGATCGCCGTCGCGGGGGCGTTGAGCGTCGACAGCAGCGCCGCGTCGTCGAGGGCGCCGGGCGTCGCGGTCGACGGCGACGGCGCGCCCGCGCCGGGCGACAGACCCGCCTCGGCCTCGTCCGCGCGCGAGAGGAACCGAGGCCACAGCACGGCGGTGCCGCCAGCCTCGACCAGCAGCACGCTCGGCGCCAGGGGGGGGAGCGGCGAGGCGCCGAGCGGCGAGGCGCCGCCCTCGCCGCCCTCGCTGCCCTCGCCGCCCTCGCCGCCAGCGCCGCCAGCGCCGCCCAGGCGCCGGGCCTCGCGCGCGATGCGCCTGCGCTCGCGGTGCTCGGCCTCGAGGTCGCGCGGGACGGCCACACCCACGAAGCGCCGGCCGCCGGCCGCCAGCACGTCGGCGGGCACCGTCTGCACGCCGCAGGGCGAGCCCGGCCGGTCGGGCCGCCACACCGCCAGGCGGCCGCGCGCGAGGCACCACGCATAGTCGCCGGAAAAGCCGACCTCGGGCGGCGTCACCCACGCGGACAGCAGCTCCAGCACCTCTGGGGGAGTCCACGGCGGGACGCGCGTCGCGGACATGACGATCGCGGCGCGGCGCGCGGAGCCTCCGACAGGCCCCGGGGAGGGGGGCGCGCGCGCGACGCGACGAGCCGGGTCGCGACGACCCGGCGCGGAGGCAGAGGGGGCGGGGCGCCTCCTCGCGATGCGCGATGGCCGCCGCAGTCGCGATCCGGCGAGCCCAGAAGCGCGCCGCGCGATCGCGATGTGCGCGGTGCCGGATCGGCGCCCGGTGCGAACAGGGCGGTGCGGACAGCGGGCGCGCGGCGGGGCGGCGCGCAGCGGGGCGGCGCGGGAGAGCCGCCCAGCTTTCGAACGCGGGACCCGGCGGAGGAGGACGGGAGGGGGGAGAGGAAGGGGAGGGGAGGGGGCTAGAGGGGGGAGGGGGGGAGGGAGAGGGGCGTGAAGCGCGGCGGAGAAGATGGCCGAGAGAGGCGCGGGCGGGGGAGCGAGGAAAAGCTGCGCCTCGCGTCTCACGCCGGTCGCGGGCTGCGGGGTGCGGTGCTCGCCAGCGATCCCGACTCCACCCCGCTCTTCTCGATCGGTGTGCATTGCCTGCTTCAGGGAAAACGCGAGCTGGGAGAAAACGGCGGGGAGAGCGGGGAGCAAAGCGCGAAGAGAGAGTGGGGAAGAGGGTGAGGAAAAACAAGCGACTGAGAGGGGAGCGGAGGGGGAACGTCGGGCGGCTCGCGGCGACCGTTGACTCTGCGAAAGCCACGGGGGCGATGAGGGGACGCGCGAGAGTGGAGAGAGAGAGAGGAGGAGAGAGAGAGAGAGGGGGGGGGGGGGGGGGGGGGT
>PGFX01001497.1:0-15178 GCA_003612995.1 Prototheca bovis | reverse complement strand
AAGACGGACGGGGCTGCCTAGGAGAGGCCGGACGGAGAGGGGACGGTAACCCGACGAAAACGAGTTGGGGGGAAACAGGGGCGCTTGGGGGGAAACTGCCGTATGACCGCGAGAGAGGGAGCCGAGACGTGAGCGGGGGGGGGGGGGGGGGGGGGGGGAGGGGGGGGGAGGGGGGAGGGGAGGGGAGAGGGGAGGGGAGGAGGGAGGAGGGGAGAACTCTTCGGGTCGCGGCAGGCGGGGTTGGGAGGAAGGGGGCGAGAGCGGTCTCGGCGAGCGGATCTGGGGCGCGGATCGGGAGCCGGCTCGGCGCGTCGCGCGACGCGACCCACAGCAATCGACACCGCGCCTCCGGCGTTCCCTCCTTCCTCGACGCCATGCCTCCGGCGTTCCCTCCTTCCTCGACGCCATGCCTCCGGCATTCCCTCCTTCCTCGCCCCCCTCTCCCCTGTTCGCTCCCTCGTTTCTCGTCCCCCCCCCCCCTCTCTCTCTCCTCCTCTCTTCTCCTCGCGGTGCTGCGGAAGGCTCTACCGAATGGCGCGTCGCGGCCGGCGGCCGGCGGCCGGCGGCCGCGGCCGCAGCCGCTGGGAGACGAGGGAAAAAAAAAAGCGGCGACGGCGCGGGGGGGAGCGAAGAGGCGCGCGCAAAGCGTGGCGCGGGGACGGAGGAGTGGACGTAGGCGCGGCGGCGCGCTCGGGCGGATGCCCCGCGCGAATGCCGGCGAGGAAAGCGAGAAAAAAACAAACAAACAAAGCGACAGGAGGGACGGGAAGGGCGAGGGGAGGCGAGCGGGGCGGAGGAAAGGGCGAGAGGAGGCGAGCGGGGCGGAGGAAAGGGCGAGAGGCGCCTCTGCGGAGCGGCAAAGGAGCGACAAAGAACGAGAGCGTTGCGGCGAACACGACAGATGCAGAGAGAGAGGGGTGGAAGGGGGGGAGAGGAGGGTGGAAGGGGGGAGGGGGTGAGGAGGGAGGGAGGGGGGAATTGGGAAAGGAGGGGCGAGGGTGGAAACGGGCGAGGAGGGGGATCGGGAGGGGAACGAGGCTCGGTCGCCGGGAGAGATCGCAGGGTGCGTTCGGCTCCTCTGCTCGTCGCGCCGAGCCGAACGGAGGGCGGCCGAGGGGTCGTCCCCCGTCTGCCCCGCCTGTCGTTGCCCCGCGAGCCCGGAACGAGGCGAGACGGACGCGTTTCCTCCCCCCTTCCGCGCGTGTCGTACCCTCTTCCCCCCTCGCGAGCGTTCCACCTTCCTCCCCCCTGTTCCCTCTCGACACGCCTTGGACGCGTCTTGCCCTCTCTCCCCCTCCTGCGCTCCGCGCCCTTTTCGCGCCAACCCCGATCCCGCGCCCGCTTCCCTCCCCCCCTCTCCCTCCTCCCGCCCGCAGCCGGCGCGTGCACGCCGTACACGCTCCCGGACGGCTACTATGACTACCAGAGCTACTGCCTGTCTCTCCGCAACCAGACCAACGACGTCTACGAAGGCCTCTTCAACACGTCCACAGCACCCGCCGAGTACGGCGACACGTTCCCGCTGAACAGCTCGGTCCTGGGCTGCATCGTCGGCTCCGGCTCCGTGCTGCGCGCCAACATCTTCAACGTCAACTCGTGGTCCGGCAAGCGCTTCGGCGACTGGAACGTGTCCACGCAGCAGGCTTCGGCGGTCAACATTCTTTCGGATGGCAATGCCATGACCGACTACACGTGGGCCAACGGCCTCGCCGCCTTCACCTACTTCAACGGGGTCGTCTACTCGTCCAACGACTCGATCGCGAACGACGGCAAGGGCGCCTGGCGCATCGAGTACAACACCACGCTCTTCGACGTCATCAACCCCTACTCGATCCTCGTCGGCTCCACCCTCGACGAGCTGCGCTACGTTGAAAAGGGCAAGATCATCGGCCGCACCTGGGCCAAGCCCGGATCCACCCTCAACGGAGGAAGCGACTACCTGAACGAGGACCTCTACTTTGTCCTCCTCCAGGTCTGCACCCAGGACGGAGAGTACGCCTACGACCCCTCGGACCGCTACCTCGGCTACACCGGCGACGGCGGTGCCCCCCCGCCCCCCTCCCCTCCCCCTTCCCCCCCTCCCCCCTCGCCGCCGAGCCCCGGAACCATCCAGGTCGGCTTCTGGAACAACGGCAGGTAGAACCGCAATCGGAATAGAATCCGACGCCGCTGTCGACGGACCGGAACGAGAGCGAACGCGCGACGGCCGCGGCTCCACGGCGCAACCCCGATCCGTGGCCACGACAGGCCGATTCGCCGCCTGCCGGCAGACTTCGATCGGGGAGGCTCGCGGACCGACCGTGCCTTGGAGCGACGCCCCCCAGTCGGTCCTCGAAGAGCCGACTAAACACTGCACCCTTTGCCGTTCTGCCCTCCCACCGACCTCACCGCTTTGCGGCCGCGCGCGGCGGTGACCGAGACCGTCGTCGCGACGCTCCACGCGCGCCACATGCGCTCTGCACCCCACCCCTTTTTCCCCACGCCCACACCCCCTCCTCTCTTCGTGGCCCGTCGCGGCGACTCTGAACGAGATGTCGCCGCGTCGGTCGACCTCGATCTTCCCCTCCATCCCCCTTTCCCCTCTTCTCTCCCGCATTGCGACCTTGTTCGCACCGGCCGAACCCCCTTCTTCTCAACGCCCAGCGCCACCGCCCCGTTTTCGTTTCCCCCCACGCGGGAGATCTCCGGCTCTCGATTTCAAGGCCGTCACTCTCTCGTTGATCCTCTGCATTCGTTCTCCCCCTTTTGTTTCCCCGTCTCCATGATGCCCCCAGACCTCGCCCCCGAGCGCGGACGACGCCGCGGCATCGCCCTCCGCCCCCCCGCCGTCTCGCCGGCGCGCTGCGCGTCCCGACCCTTCGCCCGACCGCCTTCCCGCCGGGATTCTCTTTGCTTCTCTCCCCTCTCTCTTGGCCTAGCGTTCCTCGCGCGCACCCGCGTCGCGCCCCCCCCCCCCCCCCCCGCGGCCCCAGACGGGCCCGAGCAGTCCTCTGGGTGCCGCCTCGGGGCACGACGCGCGTCCTTGGACACCTTCCGCTCCCCACATCACATCCCACCCGACGCCAAGAGAACGGAGCACCATTTCGTCCGGTCTCTGCCAGCTCATCCACGCCCTCCCCGGCGCACCCACACCCCCGCCCCGCTCTCTCGCTTCCTCCGCCATCGACTGCGACTCTTTCTCTCTCCCTCTTCTCTCGTTCGCCCCCCCCTTGGCCGCACCCCATTGCACCCTTGCCTTTTCCCTTTCTTTCCTCTCGCCGTCTCCGCGTCGCACCCGCCCCATCTCGTTTCGCGACGTCGCGCAAGCCACGCGGCGTGCATCCCGTCGCCGCCTCCCGCCTGCGCGGCTCGGCGTGACACCCGACGTCCGGCCCTCCCCTCGCGCCTGTCGCGTCGCCGCTCCCCATGACCGTCCCAACCCGCGCGCGGGTGCCGCCGCGGCACCGTCCGCGCGCGTCCTTTGCCGGTAACACGACGCTTGCGCGCCAAATCGGGCCGACGACGTCCCTTTGAGATGCGGAGGAAAGGCGAGGCGGACAGGCCGCGCGAAGAAATGCGCCAGAGCGGCCAGAGGTGCTCGAACGCACGTACGGCGGCGACGGCCTCGCCTTCGGAGACGCCAGCCACGGCCGGAATGGCCAAGGCCATGGCAGAGGGCAAGAGAGCGACCGGGCGCAAGGGGTTCCGAGACGTGCCGCGCCGCATGAGGGCAGGCAAAGCCGCCTGGGACGGCCGTGTCCAAAAGGAAGGAAGGGAAAGAGAAAAAAATGCAACCAACCGAGAGCCGATCAGAGATGTTTATGCGTTCTGAATAGAGCCGAAAGAAGCGAGAGAACACGAAAAGCACAATAGGAAAGGGTGGACGAAGAGAGGCGAGGGAGAAGCGCGAAGAGTGGGTGGAGAGGCAGGGTGGGAGAGAAGACGAGCGGACCGAGGAGAAAAGCGAGGTGAGGGGGGAAGGCGAGCGGGCCGAGGAGAACAGGGGCAGGATCGGCAAAGGCGCACGTTCATGGACGAGCGCCGAGCGGAGAAAGGAACGGAAACGGCGGGGTTGAGAAGAGGCGGCAGAGGGGGGAAAGGCGAGAAAGGGGGGGGTGGCGACAACGCGGGCGGGACCCGGGTGGGCGCGCAGCCGGGGAGACAGCGAAACGGAACGGACGCGGCACAACGAAGCGTGCCGCAAGAGAAGGAGGCGGAGCAGACAGCGGCATCGCGCGCGCCGACAGCCTCGGCCCGGAGTCTTCGCACGCCCCGTCCTCCTTGCGATGCCCATCGAGCCGCGTCACCGACGACCGGACTCCTTCCCGCTCGGGCGTTGTCAGCGGCGAAGAAGAGAACCGCGGGTGCGTCCCGCCCCCTCCTACCACCCGTCGATGTAGGGGAAGAGCTTGATGGTGCCGTCAAAGGCTCCGGTGACGAGCCCCCAATCGCAGGCGGCGACGTCGGCCAGGGGCGCGGCGGCCAGCTCGCCCTCGAGCACGGTCCCCGGCCGCAGCGCGGCGCGGCGCCGCACGTGCGCGGCAAACGCGGCGTGTGCCTGATCGACGGCCTGCGCGAGGCGCCCGTCGGCGGCCTCCCAGAGGCGCAGCCCGCCGTCCTCCGATGCCGTGGCGACCAGCAGGCGGCAGTGTCCAGGCGGACGCGCGAGCGCCACGCCGGAGACGGCGCCGTGCGCGGCCTTGACCGACCACAGCAGCGCCGGGTCGGGCGGCGCCGAGGACGAGGACCGATCGCTTCCGCCGCCCGAGCTGCCCAGGCGCCGCAGGTCGAGCACGGAGAGGCTCCCGGCAGCGCCGCCCACCGCCAGCAGGTGCTCGACGCCCCGCCCGCCCGCGACCATGCAGCGCGCCTCGTCGCTCCCGTGCAGCGCGCGACCGGCCAGGCCGGCCGCGCTCGGCGCGCACCGAGCGTCGAAGAGCGCCACCGAGCCGTCGCGCCCGGCGCCGCCCGCTGCCAGCAGCGTCCCGCCCAGCGCGAACGACACGCACCTCCCTGAGCGCTCCATGGCGCGCGTCCAGCCCAGCGACGCCGAGCGACCCTCGTCGTCCTCAATGGGACACGGCGAGGGGGACAGCGAGTGCGAAGCCGAGGGAGCCGCGAACGTGAACGACGGCGAAGGAGACGCGGCCGAGGCCGCGGCCGCAGCCAGTCCGCCGAACGGCGGGCCGGACTGCGGCGGCGGGGGCGGCGAGCTGGCCACAGGATGCGGCGCCGCAGCCGCGCCGCCGCGCCTGGGCGTCGAGGCTGCGCCGCATGCGCCGCGGGACACCAGCAGGTGGCCGGCCCGCGAGGCCTCGGCCTGGTAGGCGACCGGCCCGCCCACGGGCGCCTGGCCCGGACCGCCAGAGGCCGGGCCGTACAGCACGTCCGAGGCGACAAAGGTCGGGACGGCGGCGGCGAGCCGCTGGTCCACGGCCGCGAGGTCCCACATGGCCACGACGCCGCCGCCGCCGATGCCCGCGAAGCGCGTCCCGCCGGGGCACCACGCGAGACCACGCGGCACACCCCACGAGGCCAGGCCGGCAGTGGCGCTCGAGGAGCCGAACAGGCGCGTCGAAAAGCTGAGCAGGCCACCAGATCCGGACAGCTCTGCGCGCAGCTCGTCGCCGGGCAGCGGCGTGCACGTCGCGAGCGACTGCGACTCGCCGTAGCGCCAGACGTGCACAAACCCGCGTGCGTCGCCCGACAGGTAGAGCGGCAGCAGTGGATGCGGCGACAGTGCGGCGGTCGACACCTGCGCGGCGTTGGCCGGCGGGCACCGGTGCCAGAACCGTCCCGAGCCGGACGCCGCGGGCGCGCCGCCCGCGCGAGGCGTCCCGGCCGCGGCTGCGGCCGCGGCCGGGTGCGCGTGCGCGCGCACCTCGGGCTCCATGAAAAAGTCGTCTGCGAGAGCCAGGTCGCGCGATCGCGGCGAGCGTGCGGCGTCCGCGCCGCCCGCTGCCGCTCCCCACGTCGCCGCGTCAAAGACGTGCGCGAGCGCGCGCGAGAAGAGGCCGCCGGCCTCGCGCGGCGTGGGCGAGCCGCGCGCGCCGCCGGCGCCGTGCCCGGGGCCCATCACGTCCTCGACGCGCACGCGCGCCACCTCGCCGCGCTTGAGCGCAGCCACGGACGAGACGCCATCGGCCGCGGGCGAGCTCGGCGACGGCGAGCCCGGCGAGTCGCCCGAGCCCGACTCCGACGCCGCGTCCGACGAGGGCAGCGGCGCCACCTGCGCCACCTCGCCCTCGACGAGCCCGTTGCGGCGGGTCGCGGCCACCACGCGGCGCCCGGCCACGTCCGGCGACAGCAGCGAGCACAGCGCGATCGCCTCGATGCGGTCTCCCTCGACGCGGATCATCTGCACGCCCTCGGGGCAGATGGGCCCCGCGCGGCCGGACGCCGACCCGGAGCCGCCGGGCCCGGACCTGTGGTCCGAGCTTGCGCGCGCGAGCTTCGCGCCGCGGCCGTCGCGGCGCCAGAGGTCGACGGCGCCGAGCGGCGGCGCCGCGCAGACGTTCGGAAGGGCGACGTTGGTCGCCTCGGCGGTCCAGTTGCGCGAGAGCACGGCGATGCGGCGGTCCGCGAGCGCCTGCGCGCGCTCGGCGGCGGCGAGGCGCGCGGCAGCGCTCAGCGCGCGGGCCACGCCGGAGCGCTCGAGCGTGAGCGCGACGCGGGCGTCCACGCCCTCGGGCGCGCCGGGGAGGTCGCGCGAGACGTGCGAGGCGTCCGCCAGGATGTCCGAGAGCGCAGCCTGCCGGGGGACGCCCGGCGAGCGCGGAATGCGCGCCCGTGGCAGGGACTCCTTGGGCGGCAGCACCGAGGGCGCGGCCGCGCCGAGCGCGAGCGCAGGCAGACCCGCCGAGCCGAGCGTGCGCGCGGCCGCCCAGGCCGCTGCGCGCGCGAGCGGAAGCGTGGAGTCGACCTCGCGATCGTCGGACGCGCGCACGACGAGCGACATGGCCTGCACGACCGCGCCCAGCGTGGCGAGGCGAGGCAGCAGGCTGGGTGCGGGCCACGCGGGCCGCGCGGCCGAGCCGTCGGCGGGAAGCGCAAAGTGCGACGCCGGCACGCGTCGCTCGCCGAGCTCGTGGTGGTGGTGGCGATGGTGGTGGTGGTGGTGGTGGTGGTGGTGGCCTCCGTCCGCGCCGGCCGAGGCCGCAGGCGTCGGCACCGCAACCACGTATGCAGGCACAAGACCCGCGAACGCGCTCAGCGCGACCGAGAGCGCGCCGTCGTCCGTCTCGCCGCCGCCCTTGGCCTCTTCGACCAGCGCGGTCGCGGTCGCGACCAGGTCCCCGGCCCGGCACGCCGCGATCGCCATCGTCGTGATGGGCGAGACCGCCGGGAGCGGCAGCGCCGAGGCGGGCGGGCGGCGGGCCGCGTCCCCCACGGCGGGGAGGGCCGCCGCGCGAGCCCCGCTCGCGTCGTCGGCCTTGGCGGCCTCCTCGGCGACCTTGCGGGGCGTGCCGAGGTAGCCGAGCGGGTCGGGGCGCTTGGCGAGTTTCCAGGCCTCGTCGACAGAGTCGAGCACTGGCGGCGGGAGCAGGCCCGCGGAGATGCCGGCCGCCGAGCCGGCCGAGGAGGCGACCGAGGCGGCACTGCCGAACGCAGACAGGCTGGCGCCGACCGAGAAGGAGATGCCTGGGACCATGCCGCCGCGCCCGGCGCCGCCGGCCTCGAGCTCGTCGTCGCCGCCGTGCGCGCGCAGGCGGAAGACGGTCAGCGCAAAGGCTGCGAGCTGCGGGTCCTCGCGCTCGAGCACATCGATCGCGTCCGACGGCGCGCCCGCCAGCGCGAAAAAGGCCGCCGCCAGCCGCGGCCGATGCCGGCCCAGAAGCGCGTAGGCGTTCTTGGCGGCGGCCCTGCGCGCGGCCGCGTCCGACGCAAAGTCGCGCGCGAGCAGCGCGGCCGCCTTGGTGTTGCCGGACGTCGCGTAGAGCGCGCGGAGCGTCGACGCCGAGCGGCCGAGCAACACATGCCAAAGCGCGGCGTCGTCTGGCGAGCGCGTGGCGGCGTACTCGGCCTTGGCCACCGCCTCGAGCGCCGCCACGGCGCCAGAGCCGCGCAGCCAGGCGCCCGCCCCGGCAAGCCGCAGCGTGTCCCAGGTCAGCGGCGCGGCCGCGCCGGGAGCGCTGAGCGATGCGGTCGAATGCGTCGCCAAAAAGGCGTTGCGGCCGCCGGCGCCCGAGCCGGGCGCCTCGCCGTCCCCGGCCGCCGAGGCGCCCAGCGCGCGCCTCGCGGCGCCGACCGCGGCCGCGGCCGCGCGCAGCACGTCCTCCTGCGTCTCCGAGAGCGCCGCGGCCACTACGGCGGCAGACGACAGGCCGGGGATGGCCCCCGGAACCGGCGGGGTCAGCGTGACGAAGCGAGAGGTCAGCACGTGCGCGTCCGGCGAGGAGGGGCGCGAGGCGTCCGCGGGCGAGGCGAGCGTGATCGAGGACGCCCGCCTCAGGCCCTTGGCGAGGCCAGGCAGGTTTGGCGAGGACGCGGACGAGACCACGTGCGTCGCGTGCGGAGCAAAGCTCCCGCTCGAGATCGACGCGGCGCTTGCCGAGGGGCCGGACGGTCCGACGACCAGCGACGCGAGCGAGGCGGCAGAGCCGTTGCGCGTGGCCGCGAGGCCGCGCGGGGCGGTGCCCAGGCCGCCCAGGTGCGCGCCGACGCTCTTGACGGACAGCAGGCCGCGCGAGCGCGCGAGCGCCGCGGCGCCCCCAACTCCAGACGGGGCCTTGGCGGCGCGCGGGTCGGCGACGCGCAGCACCTCGTGGACGCCCCCCGCCGCGGCCAGGGCCACGAGCGCGGCGCGGAGGCCGTCCAGGAAGGCCGCGCCGCCCTCGTCGAGCGACGGAGGCGCCGCGCCGTCGCGCGCCACTGGGCGGCGCAACGTGGCAGCAAGAAGGCGGCCGAGGGGTCGCGGGAGCGATGTCACGAGCGGCTTGCGCGACGGCCGCGGCGGCGCGGACGGGTCGCCCGCCCCGGTCCGCACCGTCAGCGCGCGACCCGAGATGCCGCCCTCCTCGTCCTCTTCCGAGTCGGCAAACTCGTCCTCGTCCTCGCCGCCCTCGTCCTCGGCCTGGATCGACGTGGAGCTCCCTCCGAACGCGCGGTCGCGGTTGCTCCGGAAGCCCTCGGCCGTCCACGACCCACCGCCGGCCGCCGCCGTCTCGGGCGGCAGCGGGTAGAGCTCATCGGGCGACAGCAGCCGCTGGCGCTCGGGGGGAGGCGGAAAGGTCGGCGTCGCCAGCAGCCCGCGCGCCGCGGCTTCGATCGCGAGCTGCTTGGGCGACGGATCTGGCCGCTCGGGCGGTGGCGACGGAGCCGCGGAGGCGGAGACGGACGGGGCGGACGGCGCGGCGGACCCCATGCCAAAGGCCGCGAGGTCGAGCATCCCGGACGACATCGGGTCGACGGGAGGGGGGGGCTTGGGCGCCGGCTCCGAGGGCGCCATGCCGAACGCGGCCATGTCCAGCATGCCGGTCGCCATGGGGTCTGCCGGCGCGGCCGGCTTGGGGGGCGGTCTGGGCGCCGCGGCCGGGGCCATGCCGAACGCGGCCATGTCCAGCATGCCGGTCGCCATGGGGTCTGCCGGCGCGGCCGGCTTGGGGGGCGGCTTGGGCGGGCGGTCCGGCGAGGCGCCCCCAAAGGAGGCCGCGCCTCTGGCCGCGACCGAGGGCGGCCGCGAGTCGCCGCCGCCCTCGCGTCCGCCGCCGAGCGCGCGCACGAGCGCCGCAAAGGCCGTCGAGGAGCGCGGGAGGCCGCGCACGGGCCTGCCCTGGTGTGCGGGGTAGGCTTCACCGCGGACCGGGAGCTTCCACGGCTGCTTGACCACCACCGCCAGCTGCTTCGGCCCATCGCCGGCCTCGCCCTCGGCACTCTCGTGGCGCCTGGCAAGCTCTCCGGCCCGTCCGAGGCCCACGAGGCCGACGACGCCCTCGACGCGGTCGCCCTCGGTGGGCGCCGGGAGCGTCGCCTCGGAGATGCGGAGCGCGAGGTCGCGACGCCCCTGGTCGCCCCAGCGCGCGCGGAGCCCATCGTAGCTGTCCACGCGCCCGTCTGCGCGCAGCGCGGACAGCTGTCCGCCCTCGGGAAAGGCGACGGCCACGACCGGCGAGGGCGGCGGCTGCGGAAAGGCGGCGGGCAGGCGACCCGCGCCCCAGGCCCCCTCGCCGCGCGCGACGGTCACCCAGCTGCCGCCCGGGCGCAGCGCGAGCACGGCGACGCCCCCGTCCGAGAGGCCCGCGGCGATGGCCGGGGCCGGCGCCGAGCGCAGGAACGAGAGGCACGTGATCTCCGGCGCCGGAGCCGGCTCGAGCAGCGGGTCGGGCTCGAGCGCATCGGGGTCGTCGAGCGTCCCCGGGCAGGCGGGCGGGTAGGCGGCTGCGCCCCAGCCCTCGCGGATGCGCGCGATGGTGGGCGCGAGGCGTTTGACCTCTCCCGCGCGCGCTGCCTCGGCCAGATCCCACACGGCCACGCGCGCGCCCGGCCCGTCGAGCGCGGCGCAGGCGAGCGAGCCCCGTACGGCGACCGTCCAGGGCCGCACGGCCGCGGCCGGGCGGCGGGCGGCGGCACGCGAGGCGTCGTCGTGCGGCCCGCGCAGCGGGCCCGCGAGCCCGCCGCCGGCCTCCCATCCCAGCACGAACACGCGAAAGGCCCCCGAACCCAGGCCCGAGCCCTCTGCGAGCGGCCGCGCCACCAGCACCGCGAACGAGGCCGAGAGCGGGATCAGCGGCGCGGAGCGCGACGAGGACGACGACGACGCGGACGACGAGGGATTCTCGAGCGCGCCGCCGACGCGGCCGCAGCCGCCTCCCACGGCAAAGCCCGCGATCTCGCCGACGCACGAAGGCAGGTCGAGCTCGGCCTCGGCCTCGCGAGGCGCGCCCGTCGAGGTGGCGCGGGCCACCGAGGCGAGCTTCCAGGCCAGCAGGCGCGCGGGCTCGCCCTTCGAGGCCGAGCAGGCCGCCATGAGCGCGCGGTCGTCCGCGCCCAGCGAGGCGGCCCGCGGCGCGCGCAGCCGCACGCCCTTGCGGTCCCGCCCTGCGCGCTCGTCCGGGGGCGGCAGCACGGCCACCTCGGACCCGCCGGGGGGCAGAAGCGCGGCGCGGCCGTCCTGCAGGCAGACCATGGAAGCGCATGGCGAGACGTGCGGGTAGAGCGGCGAGGCGGCGCCGCCGAACAGGGCGGCGCCCGGGGCCGCGCCGGGGAGCGCGGCGCCTGGCAGCGGGGCCCCGGGGGCGGCGCCCGTCTCGCGCTGCACCTCCTTGGCGCGCGCGGCGACCTCTGCGCGCGCGCGCGCGATGGCCGAGGCGGCGCCGGCCGAGCCGACGGGCGGGCCGGTGGGCATGATGCCCGTGCTGGCGGCCGTGCGGCGCCAGCGCATCTCCCAGCCCTCGGCGTCGACGGTCCGCAGGCCGGCGAGAAAGGTCTCCAGCGAGGCGTGCGGGGACAGCGACGGGTGGAGGGACGGGAGCGAGGGCGCCGAGGAACGGCGGTCCGCGGGGCCCGCCACGGGGGGCGCGTCGCCCGCGTCGGCCTCGCGGCCGACCTGCTCGGCGCGCCAGCCGTCGCCCCAGGTCTCGTGCTCGAGAAAGGGGTCGACGGCCAGCGCGATGGGCTTGGCGACGTGCTCGCGGCGCACTGCCTCCCACTTGGCACGCACCACGAGCGCCTCAGCGCGCGAGCCGCCCGCGGCGCCGCCCGTGCCGAGCTCGAGGCCGCTCACGCAGATCTCAGAGGCGCCTCGGGACGACCCCCGCCATCCGGCCGCGACACGCAGGCACGGGAAGCCGCCCGGGCCCTCCACCAGCCAGCAGCGCACGGCACCAGCGCGCGGCAGGAGCGCGGGCGTGGCGTCTGCGCTGCGCACCACGCCAAAGTCGTCCGTGTTCTCGGGCGCCCACGCGGCAGAGCAGCGCCACTCGTGGCGGCCCCACAGCACCGCCTTGGGCCGCGGCAGCCCGCCCGCGGGCGTCGCCGCGGCCGCGGGGGCGCCGCCGGCGACGCCCGTCAGGTCGCGGATCACGTGCAGTGCCAGCAGCGTCGAGGTCGGCGGCCGCCGGGGCCCCGTCGACCCGGCGGACGCCTGCGCCAACGCCGCCCCTCCCGCGGCGCCCGGCAGCGAGCCGGACGACGAGGGCGAGAGCGACGCGCCGCCCGGCGGGGACCGTCCCTGCGAGAGCGATCGCAGCAGCGAGCCGAGGTCGGCCGCCTGGCCGGCGCCGGCGCCGCCCTCGCCGGCGGCCTTGGCGGCGGCCGCCTTGGCGGCGGCCGCCAGCTCGGCGAGCGCCTGCGGGTTGTTGGCCAGGTTGGCGAACCGCGGCGAGTCGCCGCCGGAAGCGCCGCTGAGGCTCGCATGCGGCGCAAAAGGCACCTCAGAGGAGGCCGACGGGCCAAAGGCACCCTGCGCGCCGGCGCGGGGCGTGTCGGGCCCCGCCCCGGACGAGGCCTCGCTCCAGCGGGGCGCAAATGGGGCGCTCGCGGCGCCGTCGCCGCCCGGCGAGGGTGCCTCGGCGGCGACCAGGATCCACAACAGGTCCTCGCTGCGCTCGCCCTCGCGCGGCGAGGACGGCACGGAGGGGGAGCGCGTCCCGACGGGCGAGGAGGGAGACAGCGGCGACCCGTCTGGGGCGGCAGAGGGCGAAAGGGCCGAGCGACGGGGCAGCTTGGCTGCGCTCGCCTTGCCGCCAGCTTCCAACGCCCCCTGGCCCGCGGCGCCCCTCGCCGCGCCTCCTCCCTCCTCGGGCGAGTCGACCGAGGGCGCAAAGTGGGCGTGCTTGCCCGCGCCCTTGGGCTTGGTCCTGCCTCTCGCACGCGCGTCCCTGGGGCTGGCGCCCAGCACCGGCCAGGCCCAGACGGCCCGCATGCCCCGGGCCGGCATGCCCGGCGGGTCCGGGATGACGAGCGCCATGCAGAAGAAGGAGCGGTAAGCCGGCGCGGCCGAGGCCACGAGCGGGACCGACGGGTCGGAGGCGAACGGGCTGCGCGGCGAGGCCGCCTCGGGCGGCGAGGCGCGCGCGCGCGGCGCGTCCGGGTTGAGCGGCGAGGCGTGAGCGCCGCGCTCGTCGCCGGCGCCGGCGGCAGGCCTCGAGAGCTTGGCGATGGCGCCGTCCCTAGGCGGCCCCGCGTGCAGCCACGCGTGCGGGGCCGGGAGGTGGTGCGCGGTGGCCGCAGAGTAGCTCGACGAGCGGCTCACCGCGCGCGCCGCGCCCGCGCCCGCGCCCGCGCCGCCCGACGGGTGCGGCATCGGGTGCGGCGAGCCGCCGCCGACGCGGCCGCCCACGTGCCCGCCGTCGCGGCGGCCGGGGAGGCCGCCGGCCGCAGCGGCCGCGTGCGCGTGCATACCTGCGATGGAGGCGTCCCCGAGCGGGACGCGCATCTCGACCCAGACGCGGATCGCGGCGTCCTCGCCGACGGTCATCAGCGCCGGCAGGCGGCGCGAGCCGGGCGTGCCCGGCGCCGGAGGAAGGTTGCGGGGGCTCCACGCCAGGCTGGTCACCGCGCACGGGTGCCGCAGAGACTCGCGGCGCGCGGCCGGCGCGGCCGGCGCCCGCGCCGCGTAGGGCGGCGAGGGCGACCTCGGGGGCGGCGGCGTCGGCGGCGACGCGGGGCGAGGAGCGGCGTCGAGCCCTGCGCCCCGCGCGAGCCGCTGCTCGCGGAGCTGCTGCGCGAGGTGGTGCGCGGTCCGCGCCTCCATGGCCGCGAGCACCTTGTCCTCGACCTGCTTGCTCTCAGCCACCGGCCACCAGACGCTCACCGCCGCCTCGCGCGAGCCCGGCTCGGCCGCCGACGCCGCAGGAGCCAGCGCGTCCGAGCCGGCCGCCACGGCCGCGGGCGCCGACGACGCGCGCGCCGTCCACAGCGCGCGCAGCGGGGGCGGGTCGTAGTCGGTCCCCGACGGCACGCGGGGCGACGCGCGCGAGGGCTCCGACGGGGGCGAAGAGGCCGCCAGGCGCACCGGCGGGGGCGGCGCGGGAAGAGACGAGAAGGAGGGCGCGACCGCGGGCGCGCCGGCGCTCTCGTCGGCGTCGAGAAAGACCGGCGCGGCCTGTGGCGCGGCGGAGCCGACCGAGGCTGGGGTGGCCTGTGGCGCGGCGGAGCCGACCGAGGCTGGGGTGGCCTGTGGCGCGGCAGAGCCGACCGAGGCGGCGGTGGCCTGTGGCGCGGCAGAGCCGACCGAGGCGGCGGTGGCCTGGGGCGCGGCAGAGCCGACCGAGGCGGCGGTGGCCTGGGGCGCGGCAGAGCCGACCGAGGCGGGGGCGGCCAGGGAGGCAGCAGAGCCGACGGAGGCGGAGGCGGCCCCGAAAGACGCGTCGCCGTCTTCCGCGTCGTCGTCGTCGCCGCCTTCATCCTCCTCGTCGCGCCCCGCGGAGTTTCTGCCAGCGTTCCACAGGCGCACGCCGGCGGGCGCGTCCCTGGGCGCCTCGAAGAGCGTGAGCTGTCCGTCGGACCAGCAGACGAGCAAGGCGTCTCCGTCGCGCGTCCAGGAGAGGCCCGTGACGGCGTATCCGGGCCTCGAGACCGCTCCGGTGGGCAGCAAGCGGCTGGAGCGCAGCGGGAGGCCGCTGGGCAGGGCCACGCGGTCCGCGGGCGGGATGGAGCCCAGGTCGGCGTCGAGGTCCGAGACGAGGCCAAACTCGTCGTTGAGCCGCAGCGGGCGCGGGACGCCCGCGGCGCCCGTGGGGTCGTCGTCGCCCTCGGCGCCGGTGCAGTAGAAGATGGCCGCGGCGCGCGCGAGCACGCGCTGCAGGAAAAAGGTCGCGATCGTGCCGTCCGAGGCCGCGGCCGCGATCGAGCACTCGGGGCCGCCGCCGTAGGCCACGCGCTGGATCGAGGCGCCGCGAGTCACGCTCAGGCTCGTGACCGGCACGAACCCGGCCGGACGCGCCTGGTCGGAGCTCGAGCCGCCTGCCCGGGGCGGGGGCAGCCCGGCCTGCACGCTCGTCACCACCACCAGGCCGGCCGACGTGCCCCAGGCGGAGAAGAGCAGGTCGGGGTAGTCGCCCACCACAAACTCGACCGACGCACAGCTCGCAACGCCTCCAGAGCTCCCCACCAGCCGCAGCGTTGCGGGCTCGCCATCCGACATCGGGAAGGAAGGAGACCGCGGGGAGGGGGGGCGGGAGATGGGGAGCGGGGGCGGGGGCTCCGGACGCGAGGCGGGCCGCGGCCGTCCGACGGACGCGAGGGCGGCGTGCGGGGC
>PGFX01001486.1:0-15199 GCA_003612995.1 Prototheca bovis | reverse complement strand
GACCCCCCCTTCCCCCCCCCCCCCCCCCCCTCGCCTCTTCCCGGACGCCGGATCGCCTCGCCCCCTCCGCCCGGCCGAGTCCTCGACCTCTCCTTCTCGCCTTCCCCCTCCCCCCTCCCCCTCCCGTCTCTTCCCGAGCCTTCCGCGCGATGGCCCGCGTCTCCGGCGCCCTGCACGGCTCGGGGGCCGCCGCCGCCGTCTTCGCGGCGCTGCTGGCGTTCGCGTCGCTCGCGCCGACGGCGCACGCCGAGGTGTTCGCGGTGGACCTCGGGTCTTCCTCGATGAAGATCTCGCTGGTGCGCGCGACGATGCCGCCCGTCTCGATCGTGACGAACGAGCTCTCGCGCCGCAAGACGCCGACGGCGGTGGCGCTCGGGCCCGGCGGCGTCCGCCTGGTGGGCGAGGAGGCGGCCGCGTCGTGGGCGCGCTCGCCAGAGTCCGCGGTGGCCCGTCCGCTTGCGCTCCTGGGCCGCGCGCACGACGCGCCCGAGGTGGCGGCGCTGCAGCGCCAGGGGCTGCTGCCCGCGGACGTCGTCCCGGCGCCAGGTCGCGAGGGCGCCGCCGCAGTGCGCTTCCCAGGCGGCGAGGTGCTGACGGCCGAGGAGCTTGCGGCCTCGGTGATCGAGCACGCGCGCGACCTGGCCACCGAGGCCGCCGGCGGCTCCAAGCCCGCCGCGGGCGCGTTCGTGCTGCCCCCCGACGCCTCGCCCTCTGCCCGTGCCGCGCTCGTGGACGCCGCCGCGCTGGCCGGCGTGCGCGCGCTGGCGCTGCCGTCTGGCGGCGCGGCCGCCGCGCTGCAGTGGGGGCTCGACCGCGCGCCGTCCTCCAAGGATGAGACGCCGCGCCTCGTGCTCTTCTACGACGTCGGCGCCTCGCGCGCCGAGGCCTCGCTCGCGGCCTTCCGTCCCGGCACCTCGGCCTCGTCGCCGCCCGTCGCCGATGTGCTCACGGCCGCCGCCGAGGAGGGCACCGGCACCGACGCGCTCGAGAACGCGCTCGTGGATGTCGTCGCCTCGCGCCACGCCGAGCAGACGGGCTTCGACCCGCGCCAGGTGCCGCGCGCGCGCGCGCGCCTGCGCGCCGCCTGCGCCCGTGCGCTGCGCGTGCTGTCGGCCAACGCGGACGCGCGCATCTCCGTGGAGGACGTCAGGCAGGGCGAGGACCTGCGCGCCACCGTGACGCGCGCCGACCTCGAGGCGCAGGCCGCCGGGCCGCTCGCGCGCGGCCCGCGCGCCGCGCTCGCGGCGCTCGCCGCCGCCGGCGCGGGCCCCGAGCACCTCGACGCCGTCGAGCTGCTCGGGGGCGGCTCGCGCGTGCCCGCCGTGCGCCGCGCGCTCGAGGCCGCGTTCTCCGAGCTGCTCGAGGAGCGCAAGGCCGCCGCGGATGCCGACAAGCCGGCCGCCGCCTACGCGCAGCCGCCGCTCGAGCGCCGCCTTGACGCGGACGAGGCCATGGCGCTCGGCGCGGGGC
The DNA here is from genome assembly GCA_003612995.1 of Prototheca bovis. NCBI lineage: Eukaryota > Viridiplantae > Chlorophyta > Trebouxiophyceae > Chlorellales > Chlorellaceae > Prototheca > Prototheca bovis. The sequence goes on along the minus strand of PGFX01001486.1, from coordinate 13,729 downwards.
TGCTGGCCGCCAACCGCTCGGCCGCCTTCCGCGTGCGCCGCGTCGCGCTGCAGGAGCGCACGACGTTCCGCCTCGAGTACGAGCTGCGCGATGCCGTCACGGGTCGCCGCCTGCTGCCCCCGACCGCGCTGGCCGCCGCCGAGGAGGACGCCTCGACCGCTGCCGCGGGGGCCGCTGCCGACGGGGCGGCCGAGGCGCACCCGCGCCACCTGCTGCTCAAGGAGGGCAAGCGCCTGCCGGCGCGCCGCGGCGTGCCGCTGCCGATCGAGGGCGCCCCAGAGATGCTCGAGCTGACGCTCTTCTGGCGCCCGACGGCGCTCGAGGGCGACGCGGCCGCGCCCGCGGCCGCGCCGCTGGGCACGTGGCGCGTCTCGGACCTGGCCCAGTCGATCGCCAGGCGCGACAACGCGACGCGCGCGACGGTGCACGTGCAGGTCGACCTGAACGGCTTGGTCGCCGTCGAGGCCGCCGACCTCACGTACTGGGAGCCGGTCGCGCCGCAGACGGACGCGGGCGCGGCGACCAACGCCACCGTCGCCGCCGCGGGCGGCGAGGCCGAGGGCGGCGCCGCCAAGCTGCGCCGCGGCCGCGAGCGCCTGCCGCTGGAGCTCGCGTCGGCGCCATTCGAGCGCGCCTCCAAGGACGCGCTCGCGCGCTCCAGCGCACACTTGGACGAGCTGCGCGCGCGCGAGCTGGCTCGCCGCGAGACGGAGCAGGCGCGCGACGCGCTCGAGCGCTACGCGATCGACCTGCTGGGCTGGGTCGAGGCCGAGGACGAGGACGCGCTCGCGTCCACCACGGCCGCCGAGCGCGAGGCCGCCGCCAAGGCGGCACGCGACGTCGAGGACTGGCTGCTCTTCGGTGACGAGGAGCACGACGAGGCGCTCCAGGCCGAGGACGAGGCCGAGGACGAGGCCGAGGCCGAGGCCGGGGCCGAGGCGGAGAGCGCCGGGGCCGGGGCAGGGATCGCGGACGGCACGGTCTTCTCGTCGACGACCGAGACGGTCAAGCCGATCGAGTCCGGCCCTGGGTCTCTCGCGGACGGCTATCGCGCGCGCCTGACGGCTTTGCGCCGCGTGGGTGAGCCGCTGCGCGAGCGCGCGGTGGACCACCGCCTGCGCCCGGCGGCGATCGAGCGCGCGAGGGCCGTGGCCGCCGAGGCGGCTGCGCTGCCGGCGCGCTGGCGCGAGTCCAAGCCGTGGCTGCCTGGCGGCGACGTGCTCGACCTCGAGCGCCGCGGACGGGCACTCGGCGAGTGGGTCGAGGAGAAGCTGGCCGAGCAGGCCAAGCGCTCGCCGCAGGAGCCACCCGCGTTCACCGCGCACGAGGCCGAGATGCGCGCGCGTGGCGTCAGGCGCCTCATCGACGACCTCGAGGCGCTGCCCGAGCCCGCCAAGCCCAAGGCGCAGGACAAGGGGAGCGCGGAGGGGGGCGGCAAGGCCGAGAAGAAGAGCGGCTGGTGGGGACGCTCCAAGGCCAAGGACGAGCCCAAGGCCCAGAAGGAAACCAAGGTCGAGGCTGAGGCTGAGGCCACGGACGAGCCGGCCCCGGGGCCCTCGGTCGAGGAGATCCACAGCCAGATGCCGTCGGACGGCACGCCTATCCCGCCCCACGACGAGCTCAAGAAGGCCCGCCAGAGGCTTTACAAGGATGAGCTCTGACGAGCGCCGAGCAGGCGCGCGAAGGCCATGCAGGTGGCAACGGCGGCGCCGAGCCGGGGGGGAGCGCGAAGGGCGCGGGATCGCGACGGGCGCGCAAGTGTAAGTTCCTGAGAGACAGACGAGCGGATGAGGAGAAGGGGAGATGGAGGGATGGAGGGATGGAGCGGAGAGCGAGAGGGAAAGGGAAAGGGAAAGGGAAAGGGAAAGGGAAAAGGAAAAGGAGGAGTGCAGAGCACAGCTTGCGTGGGTGGAAGGCCGAGCGGCGGGCCGAGCCAAAGCGACGGCAGCGGTGGCGCGACGGCGGGTAGGGGCTCCCGAGCCGCCGCGGCGACCGGGACGGGTCGACGGGGCCGTCTGCGCGCGCGCTCTTTGCCCCAGCTCCGCCGCGCCAAGGGTGCCGCGCAGCGCTTTCCCCGTCTCGCGCGCGGCTGGTGGGCGACGCGTCCGCTCGCCTGCGCTGGACTGGCGGCGCACGGTGGGGCGAGAGCAGTTCAAGGTATACAGGGAGCGCCGCGATGCGCCGAGAGGAGCGGGGGAAAGGGGGAGGGGGAAAGGGGAAGCGGCCGCGGTTGCAGGCGGGGGAGGAGAGAAAGCGTCCGCGGTTGGGGGTGTGACGTCAGAGAAAGCGGCCGCGGTTGGAAGTGAGAAAGTGGGGCACATCCCGCAGGAGGGGAGGCTGGCGCGACCGTGCACCAAAAACCGATTGACCAGCGACGAAAGGCGAGCGTGGCGCGAGCCGGAACAGGGTTGGCGGGGCGGGCGCGAGACGCAGGTTGCGAGCGGCCGGCAGGGGCGTGGCTCCTCGGCGGTGACCTGGCTCCTCGGTGGTGACCACGGGGCGTCCGGGCCCGACGACCGGGGCGCCGCCTACGCCTGCTTCCCAATCGATTCTTCCACTCGCCGCCGCCTACGCCCGTTCCCCGATTGGCCCCCTCTCGTCGCCTTCGACCCACTCGTTCTCGAAGACGTCGCGATCGATGGTGCAGCCCGAGGCGTTGCGGTGCCCGCCTCCTCCCCAGAGCTCGGTGACTCGTGTGGTGTCCCAGTCGCCGAGGGACCGGAGCGAGATCTTGTAGCGTCCCCGAGCGGTGGCCTTCATCTCCTCTTCGACGTAGGCGAGCACCGCGACGGGCTCGAGTCCGCGATCGCGCGAGTGGGCCGCGAGCGCGTTGCCCAGCCGCGAGCGCAGCGTGGGCGGGGCGTCCTCGCTGTCCAGGTAGGCGCCCAGACAGGTGGGGTGCTCGCGCCCGGGCTCGGCGCCTTTGACGCCCCTGAGGCCGCCGACGCGGACGACAAAGGAGCGCCGCTTGACGAGCTCCTCGAGGCGCCGGACACGCGCGTCCTCCTGCTCGCCCAGCCGCAGCACGCGCTCGAGGTCGAGCGTCGCGAGCTCGCGGAAAACGCCCGGGTTGCGGCGCGCGTCGAGGTCGAGCGCCAGCGCGCCAAAGCCCGCGTGGAACAGGCGAGAGCGGTCGACGCGCCACAGCCACAGGTCGGCGTCCTGGATGAAGCGGACGAGCGGCAAAAGCTGCGTCCGCGGAGACGCAGGGGCGGGAGGGGCGCAGGAGGAGGAGACGAGAGGCCCGGCCGAGGGAGGAGAGGAAGCGGCATCAGCGGCAGGAGGGCAGTCCCTGGCGGTCGACGGACCGGCGGCGTCGGATGTGTCGTTCGCGATCGAAGATTGTCCTTCGTCGGCGGGAGAATCGCTCGCGCCGAGCGGCCGGTCGGCTGCAGCACCGGCACCGGCATCGGCGTCCCCTCCCCGCAGCTCCCGTTCCGGGAAAAAGTAGTCCAGCGCGATGCCGGCACCAGAACGGTGCATGTCGACCACTGTCTCGAGGCGGTCCGCTGAGGCGCGCCCGACGCCCCTGCCCGCTCCCGTAGCCGACCCGTCGGCCGCGCCGCCGGCCGCTCCCGTCGCCACTCCACCATCCGCCCCGTCGCCCGCTCCCGTCGCCGCTCCACCATCCGCCCCGTCGCCCGCTCCCGTCGCCGCTCCATCGTCCGCCCGGTCGCCCGCTCTCGTCGCCGCTCCATCGTCCGCCCGGTCGCCCGCGCCTCCCGCCGCCGCGGCCTCAGGCTCCTGCGCGTCGGTTCCCACGACGCGGATCTCGGCGAGGGACTGGAAGGCGGTCTTGTGGTGGTCGAGCAGGACGACGCGGTACGCCGGCGAGCGCAGCAGCGCGGCAAGAAAGCCGGGCGGTCCCGAAAAGTCCAGCAGGTAGACCGTGTCGGTCGGCCCCAGCGCGAGCGGCTCGACGGTCGCGGGGTCGTACGTCGAGTTTGGAACGTACGTCACGCGCGTCAGAGGAACGCGGTCAGCCGCCGAGCAGGCCCCGCTCCCGCGCTCCCGCCAGCCCCACTCGTAGTAGGCGTGCAGGCACAGCGCGGCGGTCGCCCCGTCTGGGCACGGCCAGTGGTACAGGCACAGCACGCGGCCCGGTGGCGCAACCAGACGCATGGGCGTGCCGGCGTACGTGGCAGGGCGCGACGGGCGACGCGACACGGGCGGCGGCGGCGGGGCGGGGGCAGCCGGGCCGGGGGTTGGAGCGGCGGCCGCCCCGACGGCTGGGAGGGGGGCCGGAACGGCGGGCGCCTCGACGGGCCTCTCAGCGGCCGCCGAGACGCCCGACCCGGCGCCTGGGACGCGCGGCACAGCCGCGCTCGAAAGCGCGCCCTCGCGAGGCATGGCGCGGCGCGACGGCGGCGAGGCCGAGGCCGACGCGAGGGGGGCCCACGGTGAGGCCGAGGTCGCGGCCGACGGGGAGGGGATCGACGGCACCGACCGACACCCTAGCTGCAGGGGCGCCGGGGCTCGCCACCCGAGCTGCCCGTCCTCTGCTGGCGCTCGGACGTCGGTGGGACTCGCGCGCCCTCGCCGCGCGCTGGGCCGCACCCCGGGCAGGCCCTCGTGGTCGCCCCGGGGCGCAAGCGTCTGCCGCGTTCCGGGAGCCAGTCGAAGATGCGGCCCGAGCGACGCGGCCGCTTCTCGACCGCGCGCGTCGGCGCGAGCGTGGAAGACGAGGATCCGGGGAACGGCGCCCGCGCCGCGAACCAACGTCTCGCGCTCGAGGTTTGTGCCGACGCGCAAGCGCAGTACGGTCCTCGCGAGCGCCGTGCTGGGCGCCGGGATCCGGGCGCTCCCCGGGGCGACGCGTCGGCGGCCGCGCAGAGGCGCCGACGGGGAGGGGAGAGCGGAGGGACGCGGAGGTCCGTGCGGGGCCGCGCTAGGCGAGCCCGCGCCCGCCCGTTCGCGAATGCGCTCCGGCGTCCGCGCAGAGTCCCGGCGGGAGGGCGTCTCGCCACGATCCCAACACCGTCCGCGTCGGCGAGCTGTCGCACAGGGCGATTGCGCGAAGCCGGCGTTGGGGGCAGCGCACCGGCCTCTGCGCAAAAAAGCACTGGCGGAGGTGCGCGCGCGCGAGGCGCCGACTGACGTCAGCAGCCCCCGAGATGTCCGCCGGGGTGCCACGCAGCGCGGTGCGGGGCGCGCGGACTCCGGGACGCCCGTCCGCGCGCCCCCGCGAGCGCCCCCGCGAGCGCCCTCGACGTGCGTGCCGGCGCCGCGAATCGCGCCCCCGCCCGGCCCCGCGAACGGCGCCGCTGGCCCCGTGGCGCCGCCTCCCGCCGGGCGGGCGCTGCCCGGACTGCCGCCCAGAGCGCGCTGCCACCGTCGGCGCCGCGTGGCGCGCGCGACCCACACACCGCGCCCCGCGGCGCGCGCTCCCGCCGAGGGATCCTCGACGGGGGGTCACGTCGTGCCTCGCTTGGCGACCGTCAGCAGTGCACGCACCATTGTCGCGGTTTGGCGGCAGAGCCCCCGATCGCAGAGGTCCCGTCGCTCACCCGATCTCCCCCGCCGACGCACGTGATCCCGCCAGGCCAGGCCGAGCGCCCCGCTCGACGGCTTTCTCGCGCTCGCCCACGCCCCCACCCTCCCCTCTCCCCTCCCCCTCCCCTCCGCTCCCTTCCCCTCTCTCCCCACCTCCCCTCCCCCCTCCCTCTCGCCCCGCTTCCGCGCACCGTTCGCGCACCGCATCCCCCTTGCCCTCCCCCCTCCCGCAGCCCCGCCCGCGTCGAATCGCGCTCGCGCGTGCCGACGCGCCGAGCTTCGACCCCCTTTGAGGCGCCCGACCGGCGATCGCCCCCCCCCCCCTCCACGCCTCTCGTTCGCGCGTTCTCGCGCGGCTCCCGATCGCGCCGCGATCAGCACTCGAGGCGCCGCCGCCTCTTCCCATCCACTCGACTGCGGGGCTCCGCGTCCCCACCGCCACACAAGGACCCGTCGCGTCCCCGCCACAAAGGGCTCGCTGACCACCCGCTTCCGCTCCAGTCCACCTCGGTTCCTCCTCACCCCTCCCCCCCCCCCCACCTCGCTTCGTGTCCTCCCTCTCCTCCTCCTTTTCCCCTTTCCCTCCCCTTCTTCTCCCCGCCCCCCCACCCCATCCCCCCCGCGCGCCGTTTTTTTTCTTCACGATGGTCGCGGTGGCGTACTATTACATCTTGGCGATCATGGTGACGATCCTGACGGTGATCGTGTCCATGTCGCTGCGCGAGTCTGGCGGAGGCTACCAGTCCGGCGCGGCCGCCAAGGCCGCAGCCGCGCGCGCCAAGGCCGGCAAGGCCGGCAAGGCCGGCAAAGCCGACGGCGAGGCGGGCGCGGCGGGCGGCGAGGCCGGCGCTGCGGAGGGCGAGGCCGCGGCGGGGCCGGCGGTCCCCCCCGGCGTGCTGCTGGCGTACGCGACGCAGACGGGAACGTCGGAGCGCTTTGCCAAGTCTCTGCGCGCGCAGCTCGAGCAGCGCTACCCGTCGACGACCTTTTCGGTGGCGTCGTTCGAGGACCTCAAGGACCCGCAGACGGCGTTCAAGTCGGCGCCGCTGACCGTGGTGCTGTGTTCGACGTACGGCGACGGCGAGCCCACGGATGACGGCCAGGGCCTGTGCGACTGGGCGCGCGAGGCCGCGCAGCGCGCGCGCCGCGTGGCCAAGGCGGCCGGCGTCAAGCCCCCGCCCCTGCCGCTGGACGACGAGAAGACGCCGATGGGCGGCGACAACGTCGAGGAGGACGACGGCCAGGGTTTCGCCCCGATGGACGACGCCTCGCTCGTGCGTGACGACGAGCTGTGGGGCCCCAAGCTGGTCTCCCCCGCGGCGGTCGAGGGCAAGCCCGCGCCGGCGCCCGAGCCCAACTACCCGCTCTCCGGCGTGACGTTCGCGACCTTTGCGCTGGGCAACCGCGAGTACGACCGCTTCTGCGCGTGTGGTCGCCGCCTCAACCGCGACCTGGCGCTCGCCGGCGCCAAGCCGCTGCTGACGATCGGCCTGGGCGACGACAACGAGGACATCGACGCCGACTTTGACGCGTGGACGGTCAAGTTTCTCGAGGAGCTCGGCGAGCGCCCCGACCTGGTCCCCCACGAGGCCGGCGCCACCGGCATCCCGCGTCGCGCGCCGCGCGAGCTCGGCGTCGAGGTCTTCTGGGACGGCTCGGGCCTCTCGCCCGCGGAGGGCGCGCCCGACGGCATCGACGCGCTGCCCGACGGCAGCGGCTCGTCCGCGCACGACGTCGGCGTCGTCGAGATCCTCGAGACCAAGGAGCTCCACCTCCCCGCCTCGGACCGCTCGTGCATCCACGTCGAGCTCGACCTCGCCGAGCTCGCCGAGCGCCGTGGCGACCTCGAGGCGCCCCACCCGCACAGCTCGCCGGCGGGCCTCGCCAACGGCAACGGCAACGGCGCGGCCGCCAACGGCAACGGCGCGGCCGCCAACGGCAACGGCGCGGCCTCCGCCCCGCTGACCACCGCCGCCTTCTCCAAGGTCTCCTCGCTCTACGAGGCGGGCGACCACGTGGCCGTGTTCCCCGAAAACCCGCCTGCAGCCGTCTCGCGCGCCCTCAAGCTGCTGGGCGTCTCGCCGAACGCCTGGATCGCCTTTCGGCGCAAGGACGAGGGCGCCGCCGCGCCTCCCGCGGGCGGCAAGCCGCTCACGGCCCGCGCCGCGCTGGCGCGGTTTGCCGACCTGCTGGGCCCGCCCTCCAAGGCCGCGTTGGCGGCCATGGCCGCGGTCGCGTCGGACGCGGCCGAGGCGGAGGAGCTGCGCGCGCTGGCGTCTCCAGAGGGCGCCGAGCGCTTCCACGAGGTCGTCTCGCGCCCGGGCCTCTCGCTGCTGGACGTCTGGGAGCGCCACGCCTCGGTCAAGCTCACGCTGGGCCTGCTCTTCGGCTCGGTGGCCGGCCCGCTGCTGCCCCGCTACTACTCTATCTCCTCCTCGCCGCGCCGCGACGCCATGACGCTGACCATCACATGCGCGGTGGTGCGCGAGAAGCGCTCCGACGGCGTCGTGCGCGAGGGCGTGGCGTCGACGTGGCTCGCGCGCCTGCGCCCCGGCGACCGCGTGGCCGCGTTCATCAACTCGTCGGCCTTCAAGCTGCCGGCCGACCTGTCGACGCCGATCGTCATGGTCGGGCCAGGAACGGGTCTGGCGCCCTTCCGAGGCTTCATCGAGGAGCGCCAGGCGCTGCTCAAGGAGCTGCCCAAGGCGCGCGCGCGCGCAGGCCTCGCGGCCTCGGCCACGCTCGGCCCGGCCACGCTCTTCTTCGGGTGCCGCCGCCCGGATCAGGACGAAATCTACGCCGACGAGCTGCGCGACGCCGTCGCAGACGGGTCGCTCACGCGCCTCCACGTGGCCTACTCGCGCCTCAACGCCGAAAAGGACTACGTCCAGCACCACCTCCGCCGCCAGGCCGTCGAGACCTGGGCTGACCTCGGACCCAAGGGACGCGGCATGCTCTACCTCTGCGGAGACGCGGGGGCGATGGCCAAGGACGTGCACAACACGCTCGTCGACATCGCCAAGGAACTCGAGGACGTCGACGAACAGGAAGCCGAGGCGCTCCTCAAGCAGCTCGCCGACCAGGGCAGGATCCTCAAGGACGTCTGGTGAAGGCGTCCCAAGCCGCTAGGATGCCGACCGGGGAGGCGAGCGGGCCCGGGAAGCCAGCACACCGCCAAGACGCGACGGGACGACCGCCGGGGAACCCCGAGCTGCCAGTGGGCGATGGCTGTCGGAAGCCCGAGCACCGCCCGCCGACAGGGATCGCCTCGGGCCTGCACGCCGCCCGCCAACAGGGATCGCCTCGGGCCCGCACGCCGCATGCAGACGGATTCCGGGGACCCTCCGCTCCTCTTCTCGCTGCTCTTTGTTTCCACCCATCGCCACGCGCCAACGCCCCACTCGCCACCTTTCCTTTTTCCCTTGCGTGGGGAGACTCGCTTGCAGCGACCCTTCTCCTCCGTTTCTCTCTCTTCCCTCCCCCCCCCCCCCAGCGCTTCTCCCCACGAGCACGCCTTGTGCTCCTCTCCTGCTTTCGGTACCAGAGGTCTTGGCGTGGATTTTTACCGCCCCGCGCGGCTCCACGTCGACGGCCCCGCCTCGCTGCACGCGCTCTCTCCTCCTCCCGCCGCCGCGGTCTGCAAGCCTCCGTCCGCCGCGCTTACCCCCTCCCTTCTTCTTTCCCGCTCTCCCCCCTTTGCACCCGATCACCCCCGCCGCGTCCCGCGACTCCCGCACCGCCTCTCCCCGCCGCCTCTCCGCGCTACCCCCCACGTCCCCTTCCGGCCGCCTCGCGCTCTTCTCCCCCCGCCCTTTGAGCAAGGCCTCGCCTCGCCCCGGGGTTGTTTCGCCTCCCCGCTCTTTGCCTTTTGCCCCACCGCCGGCTCCTCGCGGCCGCGCTCGTCTCCCGTGTTACCCACCCGCACGCTGAAGAGTCGCCTGCCGAAGAGCTCTCGCTCCCGCCTCTTTTTTTTTTCCTTCAGTGAAAGACTGCAACGGCACGCGCCTTTGACGGGTGAACGAAAAGGGAAGGAGGGGAGCAGTGTGAGGATGTGAGGGAGAACCTCCGGCGAAGCCGAGGAGAGGCAAACCTCTCCGAGTCGAGAAGACCGATGTTGTTACACACGCGGCTGCCGCCCGCCCAAGGGCAGACCGGCTGCCGCGCCTGGCGGGAAGGAAAGCTTCCCGCCCTGGGGCCGGGCCTCGGCCCAGGGACGGGCCGGGGCCCGGTCTAGGGGGACGCGAGGCGCTGGGAGCGGCGGAGCGGCCTGGGAGGAACGGGCTGCACCTCCGGGGGCGGCTCGTTCCTCACAGAGGAGCGCATCTTTTCCTCTCGGCCGTGCTTGTTCCGTCAGCGGGGCCCGACGTCGACGGATCGCGTGCTCGATCGCGCTCTCCCGCCCGTCCCGCCCCTCGTGTTCCCGTCACGATCGGAGGCGTCAAAGCAGAGGCGCGACACGCGAGCGTCGTCGCGGGGGGTAAAAAGCGAGGCGGACGGGTTGTGTGGGCAAAGGGGGTGCGAAGGCGGGCGCACGGGGAGGAGGGCCTCCTGACGGGTATCCGCACGGGGGGCTCTGACGCAGCGCGGCAAAAAACGAAATCGGAAGCGCAAGCAAAGCCGGCGGGGGCAGAGGCCGAGGAAGTGACGGCCGGGTGGCTGGGGGTCGAAAGGGGTGGAGCGCAGAGGGAGGAGACAGAGCAGGGAAGAACCGCAGAGGGAGAAGACGGAGCAGGGAAAAACCGCAGAGGGAGAAGACAGAGCAGGGAAGAACCGCAGAGGGAGAAGACGGAGCAGGGAAAAACCGCAGAGGGAGAAGACGGAGCAGGGAAGAGCCGCAGAGGGCGGTGGAGCGAGCGTGCAGCGAGGAGCGGACGTTGGGGGTGGGGCGTAGGTTTTTGCATCTCGCCGTTCCGCCCCGTCTCGGCCGTTTTGTTGCGGCCGTTGTCCTGTTTTTTTCTGTCGCCTGCCTAACTGTCCTGCTTGTCGTCCCTGGTTTCCTCTGCGTCCTTGTTCTCGTCTTCGTCGTCCTCGTCGGGTTCGGGTCTGAACTGCGCGGCGAGGTCCCACCTGCTTCCCGGTGCCTGGGCGGAGACGTACTTGACGAAGCGCATCAGTCCTTCGTCTCTGAGGACGAGGGAGAGCACGTTGGACGCGGCCGAGACGTTGAGCACGCCCGACTCCTGCTCGTCGTCGCGGCGGTAGACCTCTGCGGCCTCGTCCTCCTCGTCGGCGAGCACGTAGGCCTCAAAGCCGCCCACCTCGCCAGACTGCCACAGTTCGATCGCGTCCGGCGACGACTCGTCCACAAAGCACAGAGACGCGTCCAGACGCGGGTCGTGCGTCAGTAGCCCGTAGTGCGCCACCGTGTAGTCAGACCCGGCCCTGAACCGACGCACGCGGCCAGACCACGCCGTGAAACCAACGTCCGTCAACTGCACAAAGGGGGGAGAGGAGGAGGGGATGCACGAGGTGAAACGCAGAGAAAAAAGCAGGTGCGGGTGAGGATGAAGGGAGGGGAGGGGAGCGAGACGCGGAGGAAGAAGCACGTGAGGGTGCGGGCGGAGGGAGGGGCAGCATGGCTACGCATGCGTGGTGGCCGCGGGTGGGCGTCTGTAGACCGTGGCGTCGGGCGGAGGGGGTGTTGCGCGCCGTGCGACGTGCGACGTGCGCGCGCGAGCGAGACAAAGAGAGGGAGAGACGCTCCGCAAGAGTCTGTGGGTCGGTGCCATGGGTTGTCAGCGTGTGTATCGCTCAGACTTCAACGAGGTATTGGCTAAACCAGTTCGTCATTCCCACAGACTCGAACTCGGGCGGCTCCGCTTCCGAAAACACCTCCTGGCGTCTCCGAGTGCACATCCCGCCCATGGGCATCTCGCAAAAACGATGCCTCCCTCCCCCCCCTCCCGAACATCTTGCAAGAGCGCTGCCTCCCTCTCCCTCCTCCCAAGCACCTCGAGAAAACGATGCATCCACCTCCCCTCCCTCCGAGCATCTCGCAAGAACGCTGGTTCCGCTCCCTCCCCCCCGCTCTCCCCTCCCCCGCAGGAACGCTCTCGACCGCTGCGCCGCCGCCTCTCCCGGTCTCCTCCCCCCCCTCCCCTTTTTTTCGCTCCGCGCCTTTTTGAGGAGCTTGGCAAAGGCGGTCGAGCCGAAGAGCGCGTCGCGCACGGCGGCGAGCAGGCGTCCCGGGTCTTGGGGTTGGGCGTCCTGGTCGTCTTCGGGGGAGAGGAGCGCGTCGAGGTCCGCCTCTCCGTCGTAGACGAGGAAGCGTTGCTTGAAGGCGGGTCCGACGGTCGTCCATCCCCCGCCGACGCCGAGGTCGTAGTCCGGGCAGGGCCTGGGGTGTCCCTGCGGGACATCCGGGCGGTCCTTCTCCCAGCCCTCGTAGGCACCCGCCTTTTGTCGGCGGTCCGTGCCGAGGGTCGCGCGTGAGAGGGTCTGCGCGAGGCGCGAGAGCAGAAAGGCACGCAGCTGCACCGAGCCGTCCTCGACAAACTTGGCGTGCACCTTTGCCCACACGTCCTCGCGGAGGTAGGCCGGGTTGACAAAGGCGCGCAGCAGCGACAGCTCCGAGGGCGTGAACTCGGACGCCAGCGGGCCCGCGGGCGCCGACGCCGGGGGGGGCGAGGGGAAGGCCGACGGAAGAGCCACGGCCGAAGGAACAGGGCCCCCCTTTGCCTCCTCCGTCTTTGCCTCCTTCGCCTCCTTCGCCCCCTCCTCCTTCACCTCCTTTGCCTCCTCCTCGTCTGCTCCGGGTGCAAATCCGCAGAGCTTTCCCTCGTCGCCTCCTCCTTCGGCTTGCTTTTCCTGAAGCTTTTTGAGGGTCGCGAGCTCGGCCTGCTCCGGGACGTGTGCGGCGTGGAGCCAACCCTGGATGGAGAGGCGAGGGCGGCCTCCAGAGGTCACCTCTTGGATCGAGTGGAACGACTTGCCCGGCTGGACGGCAAACATGGCGAGGCGGTTCCACTTGGGCAGGAGCGAGGCCGAGGGGTCTGGGGCGGGCACGGTCGGGTCGTCGCGCTCGGTGGGGTAGAGCTCGAGCGCGCCGCCGTCCTGGGCCGTCCAGGGCGCGTCGGGGTCGACCAGGTACAGGATGAAGCTCACGGCGCGATCGCCGATGACGTCATCGTGACACAGCAGATGTCCGCCGTCCGCGTGCACGTTGGCCGCGCCATCCAGCACCGTCGACAGCTCGCCGCACCCGGTCACCTTGCGCGCCAGGTCGCGGAACACGGGGCTCGCCAGCGCGGCGCGCAGGCGCAGCAGAGCAGGCAGGCGGCGCTTGGACGCCTCGTCCAGGACCGACAGGTTGGCCAGGTCGCCCGTCTGGAACATCTTGAACAGATCCGTCTCCTTGTACGTCGCCTCCAGGTTGCCGATGACCTCCTCGCGAACCTCGCGCAGAAGCGCGTCGTCCACCAGGCCGTCGATCACGCAGTGCCCGTACGGAGCGGACGACAGAAACGACTCGCGACGAGAAGGGACAGCAGCGTCCTCCAGCACGTGCGCCTGGAACACAGAGGACACGTCCACGGACGCATCCGGAGCAGCAGAGCCGGACGCGTCCGCGCCGGCCCCGGCGCCCTTGGGCAGCGAGATCAGCGAACGCTTCTTCTCGACCGACGCGGGGGCGGCGGCGGAGGCATCCGCAGCGACCTCCGCACCGTCCACCTCAACCTTGGACTCCTCTTCGACCTTGGCGCGCTTGGGCGCCGGCGCGCTGCCGGCGTCGGACGTCATGGCGGGTGGGGGGGGGGGGAAGCGGGCGCAGCGCAGCGGCAGCAGCAACAGCAGCAGCAGCAGCTCTCGACCGCCTCTTCCGTCACCCGGGTCGCCGGGGGAGATCACCGATCGCTGCGCGAAGGCTGGGTTTGCCGCGAGGCGCCGACGACGCGACGACGCTCTCGAGGAAGCGCGAAACGGGGAGGGGGGGGGGAGGGCAGGACGACGCGACGCCGAACGGGTCGGGTCGCGCGCTCAGAACGGCAGGCAGGCCGCGGGGACGCGGAGCATGCGACGGGAAGCAGACCCAGGAGGGGAGCGGGGCGCGAGCGGGAGGACCCGCGTGCCCTACGGATGCAGACTCAAAACGCAGCAAACGTTCCAAAGGAACGGAGAGCGGTTCGCGAACCGGGAGCGCCGCCGCGCTTTGGGGGGCGCCGCCGCCAGGACGCGTGACGCCGCGCGCGCCGGACCGGCGCGCGCGGCGACGTGCGCACGGTCGCCGGCGGGAGGG
>PGFX01001475.1:0-15216 GCA_003612995.1 Prototheca bovis | reverse complement strand
CCCCCCCCCGCCGCCCGCCCCCCTCCCCCAACCCCCCCTCCCCCCCCCCCGACTCGCCTCCCACAGATTGGCGTGGCGGCGTTCATGCTGGGCATCACGGCCGCGCACCTCCAGCACATCAAGTTTGATTCGTTCAAGGAGGCGATTTCGGATGCTTCGAACGAGGCGAATTGCCTGATCGGCACCTCGCTGCAGAGCACCTCTCTGTGCAGCTACACCTACATTGGAACCATCTGCACCATTGCGGTTTCGTTCATCCTCGCCATCCTCACGGTGCGTTCGTTGTTCGTTTTCGATTTCGCTCGCGCACGCGCACGCGCGCGGCGAGCGGGCGCACGCGTGCGTTCCAGGCCGCGGCCGAGCGCGCGGCCGGTGCCGGACCAAGGCGGGGCGGTGCTGTGCCGAGGACGGCCGGGCCGGGCGCACGCCCGCTGGGGCGGTGGGGCGAGGGTGGCGAGGGCGCCGGCCGCCCGGACGCGCGGCCCGCGCGGGCGCGGCCGGCGGGAGAGGGAGAGGGGAATGCGGGGGGAGGGACGGGACGCGAACCAAACCCGGCGCAGGGGCGCCGAGCGCGGCGGGTCGGCTCCGAATGCGAACCGGGTTTTCCATTGTCGGCTCGATGGAGGTTGCGGGCGGGAGGGGGCGCGAGGGGACGGCGGGGGGACGCGAGGACGCGGGATGGGGCGCGCGGCGGGCCACGTGCGGGGGCGCCGGACGGCCCGCGCCGGATCTCCGCGGGGAGAGGTGATGAGGTGGGGAAGGGCAAGGGAGGGAGAGGGGAGGGGGGAGGCGGAGGCGGGCGAGGGGAGGGAGAGCCCGGAAGTGCGGGCGAGCCCCGGGAGTGCGGGCGAGCCCCGGAAGTGCGGGCGAGCCCCGGGAGTGCGGGCGAGCCCCGGAAGTGCGGGCGAGACCCGGGAGTGCGGAGAATCCCCGGGAGTGCGGAGAATCCCCGGGAGTGCGGAGAATCCCCGGGAGTGCGGAGAATCCCCGGGGCCCGCGGAAGAGTCCCGAAAGGGGCAGCGAAAGGGGGCAGCTTTTCTGCCCCCCCCCCCCTCCCCCTCCCTCCCTTTGTCCCCCTCGCTCCTCCCCACCCTCCTCGTTCGCCCCCTTTCCTCCTCTCTCGCAGTGCATTTCGTGCGCGTGCTGCGGCGCGTGCGGCGGCTTTCTGGACGCGATGCTGGCCGGCCTTGCGTCCATCTGGTGGGCGATCGCGGGAGCGGTGCTGACGGCCAACGGCGTCAAGTCGACGCAGCGCGGGTGGCCGCAGAAGCAGTGGCGCATGGCGCTGTGGATCTCCGCGTGGGTTCTGTTCGGGACGTACGCGTTCATCGCGCTCTTCCACATGTTCTGGGGCCTGCACCGCGCGCCGTCGTCCGAGCGTAACGCCCCCGACGTGGCCATGGGCAAGCTCGCCCAGCGCTCGGCCGAGGGCCGCCGCGCCACGCTCGCCTCGCAGCGCAGCGCCTACGCCCAGTTTCAGAGTAAGCCCCAGGGAGGCTTCGGCTTTGGCTTTGGACAGCAGGGAGGCTACGGACACCAGGGAGGCTACGGGCAGCAGGGAGGACCCCACAGCTTTGAGCGACCCTCCACCGTCCCCGTCATCAACAAGATGGAGCGCCCCTCCTCCTCCTCCTGGGCATGGAACAGAGCATAAACCCAACGCGACGCAACGACCCCGCGCGGGCGCGTCCCCGGCGGTCGCGAGGGCCCCGCGCGGGCGCGCCCCCGGCGGTCGCGAGGGCCCCGCGCGGGCGCGTCCCCGGCGGTCGCGAGGGCCCCGCGCGGGCGCGTCCCCGGCGGTCGCGAGGGCCCCGCGCGGGCGCGTCCCTGCAAGCTCCTCATGCTCCCTCCCCATGCTTCCCATGCCCTCCCCCCCTTCCTCTTCCTTCCTTCTCGGCCGCTTTTCGTTTCCACGCCCGTTTGCCCCATTCTGCTGTTCCCCCCTCGCCCCTCCTCCCTCGCCGCCGCTCTTTTCCGCGCCGCGCCGCGAGGCGCCCCCCTCCGCCCCCGCGCCGATCTCGACGATCCGCTCGAAAGAACCGCACACGACAGCAGGGGGCCGGCGCGGACGCGCCCGGAGGGGGTCGGAGGAGGGAAGGAAAAAGAGAGGGAAAGCGCAGCGGGAGACGGAAGGGGGAGAGGAGAGGGGGCGGGATGGCGAGGGGAAAAACGCGCGCGCACGCCCACGCGCGCATGCGCGCATGCGCACATGCGCGCATGTCTGCGTGTGTGCACGCGCCCGTGTCCGCGCAGGCCCGCACGCGCGTGCCCCGGGGCACCTCTGCGCGCGCGCGGGCCCGCGCGCGTGCGTCGTCGTCCTCTGCCGCCGGTCGTCTCGCCCGCTGCGCGTTCGTTTCCGCTCAAAACTCGGCGCACTCCCGGATGCACGCCGGGTCGTAGACGCCGCCCGAGAGCTCGGCGACGCGCCTGGTGAGCGCGACGCGGCGGTCGCGGTCGGCGGCATCGGGGGCGTCGACCTGCACGCGGTCGAAAAAGGCCTCGGCGGCCTCGACGACCGGCTCCGCAATCTCCAGCAGCCGCAGCACCGAGGTGGTGTGCGTGACGAGCGGCTCGGCGGCGTCCAGCGCCGCCGCGAGCGCGCGCTCCTCCTCCGGCGCCGAGGCCGGGACGTCGCCGCGGGACGCGAGCCCGAGCGGCTCGGCCGAGAGCGACGGGGAGGACCCCGCGCCGTCGCCGCGCTCGGCGCGCTCGCGGCGGATCTTCTTGGAGAGGCCCGCGTAGAGCCGGTCTGCGCGGACGAACGCGGCGGTGGCCCGGCGCAGGCCGCGGTCCGCGCCGCGGTCGGCGAGCAGCAGCGCGCCGAGCGTCCGGGCGGCGACCTCGAGCCCGAGCGCGTCGGGCTCGCGCGTGGCCGCCGCGGCGCGGATGGCCTCGGGCGCGACGCCCTCGTCCGACAGGCGCTGCTCGAGGCGCTTGACGACAAACCGCACCACGCGCGCGCGCTCAGAGCGCGGCAGAGGCAGCGACGCAGGGAGAGCGGCCGCGGCCGCGTCCAGCAGCCGCGCCAGGTCCGCCCGCGGCGGGCGCGTCAGCGTCGCGAGCAGCGGCGCCGGGAGGGGGGAGCCGGGCGCGGCGCCAGCCCCGTCGGCGGGGCCTCGAGGCTCCGAATCCCCCCGGGCCCCAAACCCGTCCCCGATCCCTCGGCCTCCGGAATCTCCCCGGGCCCCGACCCCGACGGCGTCGAGCGCCCGGAGCGTCTCCGTCTCGGCCCCCCAGGCGCCGGCGCGGAGCGCGTCGAGGAGGCCGCCAGCGGCGCGCCGGAGGCCGTGCGGGTCTGCGCGCGCGGTGGGCTCGCAGCCCGCGGCCCAGAGAGCCGCGAGCGCGTCGAGCTTGGCGGCCGCGCTGAGCAGCGCGCCCGCGGGCGTGGCGGGCAGGGCGTCGCCCGCGTCGCGGGGGCGCGCGCCCTGCCGGACGGCCTCGGCGACGGCGGGCGGCTCGCCGGCCAGCAGCGCGAGGCGCGCGCCCGCCTCGCCCGAGAGCTCGGGCAGCTCGTTGGTCTGCGCCGTCGCCGCGTCCGCGAACAGCCACGGGCGGGCGGCGGAGGCGAGCAGGAGGGGGGAGGCGTCAGAGGAGCCCTCCGCGGGGGCCTCGCCCGGGCCGGCGCCAAAGGCCGCGGCCTGGGCGACGCAGGGGAGCGCGGCCTCGACGCGGCGCGAGCGGTCGAGCAGGGAGCCTGCCTTTTGGTGGAACTGCGTGGCCGCGAGGCGGCTCTCGAGCGTCTCGAGGCCCGCGGCCTCGTCCTCGCGCGCGAAGAAGAGCGCGTCCGAGAAGCGGGCCGCCAGCACGGCCTCGTTCCCGCGCCGGACCGTCTCGGCGTCCGCGGGGCCGTCGGCCACGGCCACAAAGTACGGCGCCAGGGAGCCCTCTTGGCTCCCCGAGCGCACGACGGGGACGTAGCGCTGGTGCTTGGCCATGACGGCGACGAGGACGTCGTCCGGGAGGCTCAAAAAGTCCTCCGAGAAGCGCCCCACGATCGCCTGCGGCTGCTCGACCAGCCCCGCGATCTCGGCCAGCAGGGCCCGGTCGGCCGGCAGCGAGCGCGCCGCCAGCGCGCAGCTGGCCGCCGAGGCGCCACCGCCCGCGCCGGCGGCGCCGTCGGCGTCGGCCGCTCCCCGGACCTCCGCCTCCCAAAACTGGCGGACGGCCTCCTGGGCGATGTCGCCAATCTCCTCGGCGCGCCGGGCGGGGTCTGGCTCGATCCCGAGCTCTCGGTAGAGCTCCCAGAGCTCGGTCGCGTGCGCCAGCGGCGCCCACGGGTCGCGCTCGCCGGGCGGGCCCAGCAGCGCGTCCTTGCCGGGCCGCACCACGCGCGTGTGGCGCCCGGACGGCACGCCCGCCACGGCCAGCGGCACCGTCGCGCCGTCGCGCAGCGCCACCACCCAGCGCACGGGCCTCGCCCAGCGGGCCTCGGCCTGGCCCTCCACCTGCGGGTCCCAGCGCATGGACCGGTCAAACTTTATCGCCCGGACCGCAGACGACAGCGCCAGGGCCAGCGGGTCCAGCGGCTGCGAGGGAGGGGAGGACGAGGCGGGCTGGGGGCGCGCGTCGACGCCGCCCCCGGCCCCGGGCGAGCCCCCGGCCCCGCCGCCCGCCGCGGGCAGGATCCAGACGTGCTCGCGGCCGCGCTCGTCAAGCGCCACCCACGACTCGTCGGGCGACTTGCCGTAGCGCGCGCAAAACGCCAGCAGAGCCTTGGTGGGCTCACCCTCGGGCCCGAACGCGGCCTTGGCGCTCGGGCCCCGGACCGGCGGCGGACGGGCGGGCGCCGCCGAGGACGAGGCCGCGGCCGCCGAGGCGCCCGCGCCCGCGCCCGCGGCGGCGTCCACGAGCCCGCGCGCCTCGGCGACGGCCGCGCGCGTCGAGCCGTCCGCCTCGGCGGCCAGCGACGGCGTCACGCCCTCGAGCAGGACCGCCAGCCTCCGGGGCGTCCCGCACAGCGAGAGGCGCTCGAACCCGAGACCCTGCGCCCGCAGCGCCTCGGGGACGGCCCGCTCCAGCGTCGCCAGCGCGCGTCGCACGTCGCCCGGCGGGAGCTCCTCGCACCCGATCTCGAGCGCCACCGTCGGCGCCGAGGGAGCGGCGTCGACTCCCTCGGCGAGCGTCGTCGGAAGCTGGTACCGCGCCGAAGAGTACGCAGAGGTGCGGGGGGGGGACGAGACCCCGTCCACGAGCCCGCCCCCGGCGCCCCGGGCCCCCCCGCGGATCCCGTCGCCGGCGCCCCAGGCCTCCCGCTGGGCGCGGTGCGCCCAGAGCGCCTCCCAATCGCTCTGCGAGAGCGCGCGCGTGGCCGGTGGCGGGTTGAGGGCGTCGCCCGCGAGCCCCGGGACCGCCACGGCGTCCGCGCGCCCGAGCGGAAAGCCCTCGTCCTCGCGGTGGCGGCCCCAGGCCTCGCCGGCCTGGCACGCGAGCCGGCGCAGGTCGGCGAAGCGGTCGGCGCGCTCGGTGGGCGAGACGGCCCCGCGCGCGTCGAGGACGTTGAAGGCGTGCGAGAGGCGCAGCACGGCCGCGTAGGCCGGGATGGGCAGCCCGCGCGCGAGCAGGGTCTCGGCCTCGGCGCGGTCGCGCGCAAAGCGCTCGCGCAGCGCGGCGACGTCGGCCGCCTCGAGGTTGTAGGCGCTCATCTGCCGCTCGTTGGCCGCGAAGAGCTCGCCGTAGGTCAAGCTCGGCGAGTAGGCGATGTCCTTGAAGTGCGAGACGCCCTGCAGCGCCATCGCGAGCCGCTCGAGGCCGTACGTGATCTCGACGGCCGGCGCCGGCAGCCGCTGCCCGGCCACCTGCTGGAAGTAGGTGAACTGCGTCACCTCGGTCCCGTCCAGCCAGACCTCCCACCCGAGCCCCCACGCGCCAAGCACGGGGCTCTCCCAGTTGTCCTCCACGAACCGCACGTCGTGCCGG
This sequence comes from Prototheca bovis, assembly GCA_003612995.1. NCBI lineage: Eukaryota > Viridiplantae > Chlorophyta > Trebouxiophyceae > Chlorellales > Chlorellaceae > Prototheca > Prototheca bovis. The sequence continues at coordinate 9,300 of PGFX01001475.1, read as the reverse complement.
GCGAGGTCCACGCCCAGCGCCTCGAGCGACGCCAGGTACGCGCGCTGCGCCGAGCCGGGGTCCGGCTTGAGCAGCACCTGGAACTGCGTGTGCCGCTGCAGACGGTTCGGCGTGTCCCCGTACCGCGAGTCCGCGGGACGCACGCTCGGCTCGCAGTACGCCGCGCGCCAAGGCTCGGGACCCAGCGCGCGCAAAAAGGTCGCGGGGTTCATCGTGCCCGCGCCCACCTCGGCGTTGTGCGGCAGCCACGCGAGGCACCCGAACGACGTCCAAAAGTCCTGCAGGCGACGGATCGCGTCCTGAAACGTCAACGGAAGCGCCGGAACCGACGACGACGACGACGACGACGACGACGGCGACGGCCGAGCGGCCGAGGACGAAAAGGACGACGGCCCGCCGAGCAGGCCGCCCGGCAGGACGCGCCGCCCGGCCGCCACGGACCCGCCGACGCCGCGGCCGAGGCGCGCCGGGAGGCGCGCGCGCGCCTCCCGAGACGACGCAGACCCAGAGGCAAACGAGCGCGCAGGCGACGCAGACGCGCATCCGGTCTTCAGCGCGCCGATGCGGAGCGGGGGGCGGCACGACGGTGCGAGGGGCGACGCGGACGGAACGAACGCCGCGGGCGCGCGGCCGAGAGCCGCCGCCGCGTCCGCGACGCCCGCGCACCCAGAGGCGATCGAGCGCGCGCCGCGCCCGCCGACGGGCGTCGAAGACGACGAAGACACCATGCAGCCCGTCGCGAATCGGGTGGCGCGCAGCCACGCGACGCCCAGCTCGCGCCGAGACATCGCGACCGCGCGGGCTCCGAGGCCGCCGGGCGCGCAGGGGCTGCGAGCGAGTGCGGGATCCGCGCCGCGCGACGCCGCGCTCGACGGGCGCACAGACGCCACGCTGCCGCAGAGCACGAAACGCCGAGAGGCAGCGCCGGATCGCACGCGGACGCCGCGCGGCGCGGCCGTCTCGCGGCGAGCTGGGCGGGCGCAGGGGCGACGGGGGCGCCGGCGCGCGCGCGCGCCGGCCGGGCTAGGGGGACGGGAAGGGCAGAGAAGAGGGGGAGCGGGGGCGAGCTGCCCGTCGAGCCGCTCGCCGGTCGGTTTCCGCTCTGCGGTCGCGCGCTCGACCTTCGCTTCTCGGAGCCAGACCGGCTGTGCTCCATCGCGTTTCTCCGGAGATTACAGCTGCACTCGTACAGCCGCGGAGATCACGGACGCGCAGCTGTCGCATTGTGGGCCGAGTGGCGCCGGGAGGCGGGGGAGGGAGAGGGAGGGAGGGAGAGAGGGGGCGCTCGGGTGAGTGGAGGGGAGATTAGGGCGCGGGGAGCGACCGACTGCGGTCGGGGGGCGGGGGGGGGGGGGGGGGGGGGGGGGGGGGGGGGGACGACGCTTGGCGAAGGGAGCGGCGAGCAAAGGAGGTCCGGGGACCGCGATTGGCGAGAGCAGGAAGCGAGGGGGGAGGGAAGAGATCGAGAGAGCCCCGCTGGAAGAGGCCCGACGACGGGCGGAAGGGACGGGGCAGAGCGGCGGGGGGTCGCCGGAGCGATGACGAAGCGGAAAAGTTGGCGAAAAAAGATCGAGCGAACAATGAAAAGAGGCATGCTGCGAGATCGACGCGCTATGGGGTCGACGCAATTGGGATGGAGGCAGTTGGGATGGATGCGGTCGAAACCGGCGGAATTGGAATCGAGGCGGCCGAAACCGGCAGAGTGCGGATCGGGGCCGCCGGTCGAGCGCGCTGGCGCGCCGACGCCGCGGGGGGGCGGGGGACCGCGGCGGGGGACAGGGACAGGAACGGCGGGGGAAAGAAGCGGAGAAAGGGAAGAACGCTGCACTTGGGATCCGCGCTGCGATCCAGATCGGCTTCTGGTCCGCTCTGCGAAATGGATTGGCTGCCGATCTGCTCTGCGATCCTGATCGGCTGCCGATCCGCACTGCGATCCTGATCGGCTGCCGATCCGCACTGCGATCCGTATCGGCTTCTGGTCCGCTCTGCGATCCTGATCGGCTGCCGATCTGCTCTGCGATCCGTATCGGCTGCTGGTGTGCGTTGCTCACCCGATGGTGGCTCCCGGGTCTGCTGCTCCTGCGGCGTCGATGGCTGCGGCTGCCTTTGCGGCCGCGGTCCGGACGCGTTTGCGCGTTTCCTTTGCCTTTGCCTTGCGTTTCCTGGCTGCCGCGGCGCGGAGGGCGGCGAGCCGTTCGCGGTCTCCGTCGAGGTCGAGCTCTTCGGCGAGCGTGTGGGGTCTGGCGAGCGGCACCGCTCCCGCGAGGCGCAGCGCTCGGTCGAGGACGGGCCCGAGGTCGGTGAGGTCGGCAAAGGTGTTTTGGTAGATCCACTGCCGTCCCGGCCCGCCCGTGCGCGGGCGCTCGTGGCCCTCGGGGGGGTGCAGCGGCCTGTCCGGCCCTCGTCCGTCGCCCCTGCGCCAAAAGGCAAACTCGGGGTTGCGGTTGGTCCACTCGAGGTACCGGCCCCCGGCGGCGTAGACGATCTCGCGGTAGTTGGCGCCGCGGATGGTGGTCAGCCGCGTGAGCTCGGTGCCCGCCAGCGGCGAGTCGGGGTCCCACGCCTCGCCGGGCGGCGCCAGCCGCGCCGGGTCGGCGCCCATCGCGCCGGGGTAGCCCCGAAGGTACGTCCGATGCCGAGGAACGCCCAGCGACGTGAACCGAGACAGATCCACGCGAGACGACGCGGAGGAATTCGAGGCCGAGCCAGAGGTCGAGGAGCCAGAGGTGGAGGTGGCTGCTGTGCCTTGGTGCAGTCTTCGGGCGGTGGAGGTGGCTGCAGTGCCTTGGCGGAGTCTTCGGGCGGTGGTGGAGGTGGCGTTTTGTCCCTCTCCGGTTGCTGCGCTGCCTGCCTTTGCGATGGCTGCGTCGTGCTGCTCGAGGGCCGTCCGGACGACGTCCGGGTCCCGGAGGTCCCAGCCGTAGGGGAAGAGCTGCACGGCCACCACGCCCGGCTTGGCGAAGAGCACGTTGGTCCAGCCCGCGCCGTGCATGCCCACGATCACGTCCGAGGCGCGCATCAGCTCCATCACCTCCAGCAGAGGCTCCTCGAACGTCGTCACGCGAACCTCCACGTCGTACCGACGCAAAATGTACTCGAGCACCTCCCGCTCGTTCACTATCGAACGGGAGTAAAAGTTGCGAGACATGTACGTCACCACCAGAGGAGCGGCAGAAGACGAACCGTTCGACGAGGAGGAGGAGGAGGAAAGGCCGCCGGCGACGCCAGAGGCACCTCCGCTCGGGTCCCCGGCCAGCGACCCGGCACCTCCGCTCGGGTCCCCGGCCAGCGACCCCGCACCTCCGCTCGGGTCCTCGTCGCCCCCCCGCTTGCGGCCGCCGCGGGCCGCCGCGGCCGCCGCCGCGTCCGCGGCCGCGACGCCCTCGTCGATCTTGCGCAGGCCGACAAACCCGGCGTCCGCCTCGATGCCGCCCGCGGAGCCGCCCCGCTGCGCGAGCGCGCGGCTCAGCTCGTCGCGGCGGCCGCCGCCCAGCAGCGCGGGCAGCGCGCGCAGCGCCTTCTCGCGCTCCGCGGCCTCGCGAGCCAGCACCGTCTCCTCGTCCTCCTCGACCTCGGCGTCCTGGTCCTCGGCCGACGACGCGGCCGAGGGAGAGGCGGGCGCCGCCGTCGACGAGCCGCCAAAGCCCCACAGACGCAGCGGACGACGCAGAGACGACGAAAACGCCTCGGACGCCGCGGCCAACAGGCGCCGAGCGCCGTGGTCGGCGCCGCCGGCGGTGCCTGCGGCGGCAGCGCCGGAGTCGGCGCTGGAGTCGGCGCCGGTCGCCGTGCCGCTCGAGGCGGCGTCGGTCCCAGCTCCGGCCGCGGCGTCGACCCCGGTTCCGGCGTCGGTCCCAGCTCCGGCCGCGGCGTCGACCCCGGCTCCGGCGTCGGTCCCAGCTCCGGCCGCGGCGTCGACCCCGGCTCCGGCTCCGGCTCCGGCCCCGGCTCCGGCCGCCGCGTCCCCAGCCGCGCCGTCCGAGGCAGAGTTGGCGGCCTCTTCGGCGGCCTCGGCCGCGACCTGCGCGGCGGCGTCCTCGCCGGCGGCCGGGTCGTCGTCGCCGGCGCCGCCCGCGGCCGCGCCGCCGGCCGCGCCGCCGGCCGCGGCCGCCTTGCCGTCCGCCGCGCCGCCCGCGGCCTGCGCGGCGTCGGCATCGTCGTCCGACGCGGCGATGACGCCGCCCTGCTTCTCGCCCGAGGCGATGCGCGCCGCCTCGGCGGCGGCCTCGGCCTCGGCGGCGGCGCGCTCGGCCTCGGCGGCCGCGGCGCCCGTGGCGTCCTTGGCGGCCGCGGCCGCGGCGGCCACCGCGAGGTCGTCGGCCGCGTCCGCGAGGGACGCCACGGCGTCCGCCGATCCTGCGGAGCGCAGCACCTCTTGCGCGGCCGCCTCGCGCACCGTGGACGCCTCCTCGGCCGCCTCGCGGCGCTCCTCCGCCACCGCCTCGGGGTCGAGCGGCGGCGGGTGCGTCGCGTTGCCCGCGGCGGCGGCGTCCCCCGCGGCAACGGCGGCGGCGGCGGCGGCGGCGGTCTCTGCGGCCACGTCCACCGTGGCCGCTCCCGCCGCGCCTGCGGCCACGATCGCGCTCGTCTCGTCCACGCGGCCGGCGGCCGCCTTGGCGACGGCGGCCGAGTCGGCCGCGGCGACGGCCGCGTCGTCGTCGCCCGCGCCCCCCTCGGCGTCTCCGTTCTGGGCTGCGTTCTCGCCGCCTGCTGCTGCTGCAGCTTCTGCTCCCTGCGCGTCGCCGTCGTCGTCGTCGTCGTCGTCGGGGACGTTTGGGTCGACCTTGCTTCCGTCGTCGAGGCCCTGCCTGGCGTCGTCGTCGTCGCCCCCCGCGCCCGGCGCGGCTTCGGGCTCGTTTCGTTCGCGCTTGTCGAGCTGCGCTGCGATGCGCAGGGCGTCTCTGAGGTCGAGCCTGGCCCTGGCGTGGAGCCCCTCGATCTCGTCGACGGCCTCGGGGATGGCCTCCCGCGCCTCGGCCGGGTTCCAGAGCGCCGCGAGCGCGTCGAGCGACTCGACGCCGCGCACGCCGCGTCGCAGCCTCTCTGCGTCCGGCCTCGCGTAGCCCCGGAAGGGCTTGTACTCCGGGTCTCGCTCGCGCAGGGCGGCGATGGTGTTGACCTGGGTGGAGGCGGCGAAGGCCCGGAAGACGGCGAGCGCGTCCCGTCGGGCGGCGACGTGGCCGCCGGCGGAGCGCGGGTCGACCGGCTGGTAAAAGTTGAGGGTGCTGGTCTTGCCCACGAAGACGCGCGCGTAGCACGCTCCGCGCGGCGCGGAGGCGCCGTCGGGCGCCGCGCCGCCCTCGTCGTCGCCGAGCACCTCTCGGCCGTCCGGGCCGAGGCCCCAGCCGCCCCGGTCGAGGTCCCACAGAAAGTTGGTGAGGCTCCAGTACATGTGGTTCCACCAGTTGTCGATCGCGCCGTACGACCAGTACAGCACGACAGGACCAGTCGTCTCCGAAAAACGACGGTACGACACCACCCCCGGGTTGCACCACGCCGCGTTCTTCGTGTCGCACCGCGTCTCGCCCACCTGCGGGGACGACAGGCACGCGCCGGGCGCCGACGACAGCGCGGCCGGGCCGAACGGAGGCTCGAACGGAGCGAGCAGCTCCGCCTCGCTCATGCGACGACGAGACCACAAGGAAGAGGAGGAGGAGGACGACGACGACGACGAGGAGGAGGAGGAGGGATCCTCGGAAGGGTCCGAGAGCAGCGACCGAAAGGGCCGGGCAGAGTCCTCCGACGAGCCCCCGGCCTCGTGGACGTCGGCGACGGAGCCAAAGGCGGCCTCGAGCGTCGCGACCAGGCCGCGCAGCGCCTCGGGGGACTCGAGCAGAGACCGCCGAGAGGCGCCGCGGAGGCGCCGACGGGGCGCGGAAGCGGACGAGGAGGAGGAGGGGGAGGAAAGGCGGGAGGCGGAGGACGTCGCGTCTCCATCCTGTCCCCCGTCTCCCCCGTTCGCTCCGTCCTCGTCCTCGTCCCCCCGTTCGCGGCCGCCGAGGAGCTCTCGGAGACCTCGCTCGGAGAAGACGCCGGCGCGGTGCAGCGCCGCGAGCTCCTCCAGGGCGCGAAGCCGCCGCGTGGACCGCTTCTGGCCCTCGGCGCCCCCGCCGTCGACGCCCCCGCCCCCCTCGCCCCCGTCGCCTCCCTCGGTGCCCTCGGCGTCCGCTCCGTTGCCCTTGTCCTTTTCGGCCTGCCTTCTGCGTCCGTAGGCGAGCGCGTCGATGCCGTCGCTGCAGTTGGTGCCGACGCCCTCGGTGACCTCGCGCATCCACCCGTCCGCGTCGACCTGCACGAGCGGGAGCGCGGCGCGTTCGCGGAGCGTCTGGAAGAGGCCCAGGAGGCCTTCGTTCCAGGTGTGCCAGATGTTGCTCGAGTAGCGCACGTGCAGAAAGTAGGCCGGGCGCTCCTCCCAGCGGTCGCAGGTTCGAACCCGGGCCTCCTCGGAGTCGTGCGCCACGTACCGCACGGGGATGGCGCGCGGCGCCTGGCCCTTGACCTCGGGCTTGAGCAGCAGCAGCGTGGGGGGGAAGGGGCGCGTCGCGTTCCCCGAGACCACGTCGAAGCGGTACGGGTGCCGCGGAGGACGCTCGCCGGGACCCAGAAACACGGTCAGCTCCGCGCGACCGAGACGCACGTCCCGAAACTCGTAGTAGTACTTGCGCAGAAGACCCTCGCTGTCCGGAACCGCGTGCGCGAGCACCCGGCTCCGCACCGGACCAGACCGACGACCCCACTCCTCCGCAGAGCCAGAGCCAGAGCCGGAGCCAGAGGACGCCGAGGGAGAAGACGACGAAAGGGACGACGTGCGCGCCGCCGCGGCCACCTTGGGGTCCAGGTACGCCGACGCGTCAAAGGCCGGGAGCGAGGGCGACGCCGACCGGCCAGAGGCGGCCCCCGCGGACGTCGACCCCGAGGCGTCGTCGGACGCCGGGAGCGCCACGCGGGCGAACGGAGAGGCGTCTGCGAAGGGGGGGGGGGGAGGGGGGGAGAAGATGGCGAGGGGGAGCGCGTGGGCACGAGGGAAAACGAGCGAAGGAGGAGAGACGGAGAGCGCGTGGGCACGAGGGAAAACGAGCAAAGGGCGGGAGACGGAGAGCGCGTGGGCACGAGGGAAAACGAGCAAAGGGCGAGAGACGGAGTGGCGAGGAGGCCAGGAAGCGAGAGACGGCGCGACAAGGGGCCAAGGGCAAAAGGGGGCACCCCGGCCAAGCGGGGCCCCGGCCAGACGGCAGGCCCGGCCAAGTAACACCCGGGCCAAGCAACACCCGGGACAGATGGCGTCCGCCCTCGCAACCGCTCCCCGGGCGGCCACCCCCCTCACCAGGCGCGCCCTCTGCCGCGCCGCGGGGAGAGCAAGCTGCCACCTCCTTCCGCCCACTCCATCCTCCTCCTCCTCCTCCCCCTCCTTGCCCCACCTCCCCCCCCCACCCCTCGTCTCCTCTTCCCACGGTCTCCGGCTCAGCCGCCGCACCCGAGGCCGGGTTCTCGGACGCGCCCCTCCCCCGCCTTCCCCCCCTTCGGTCCCCCCTCTCGCTCACCGTCCCCCCCCCCCCTCTCTCTCGCCCTCTGCTCCGCCACCGCGCGCTGCTCCGGCCGCGCTTCAAACGCCGGACGGAGCGCGCCCGGTCGGCCGCGACAGATCTGCGCGCGGGCGTCGCGGGCGCGCAGATCGCTCCGAGGCGATTCCCACCTCCGCTCTGCACCATCGAGCACGCACGGCCAGATCGCGCGGCCGGCCGGGCGAGGCGCGGCGCCCCCGCGCGGCGGCGGGCGCCCGCGCGCAACGCGGCGTGGGGGAGGGGTGCGGAGGCGGTGGGGGCGCGCAGGACGACGGCGCGGCCGAGGGATGCGGGAAGCGGGGCGAGGCGGCCGGGCGGAAAACGCGGCGAACGGTCCGCCAGACGCGGGCGGCGCGCACCTTGGTCGAAGCGGCGCGTCGGGTCATTGGAAGACAGCGCCAAGAGCGCCCACGCCCCAAAGCCGAGCCACAGCAGGTAGACGGCCGCCTTGCAGCTGTGGCGCTGCCATCCGCGACCGCTGGGCTGGTGCCCAAAAGAAGGCTGCGCGAGGCGGGGCAGGAGAGGAGGTGGGGACGGGGAGGGAGGGGGGGGGGAAGGGGGTCGAGGTCGCGGTCGAGAGGGCGCGGAGAGCGCTGCGCTGGTCGCCGCGCGCGCAGGAGGCGCGTGCATCGGCGCTCTCGGCGTCTCGGCGCATTTTTGCGGCGCGACGATTGCTGTCGCGCCTCTGCAAACGGGCCCCGCCGCGCGCCCGCGCCCGCTCGTGTCCTCGGCGCTCACCCGGCGCGGCCTCATTGAGGCCGGCTGACGACTCGAATCGCGCTCGGCGATGCGGTCATGCGCCGGCGGCGCGGGGAGCGCGCACGAGGGCGAACGGCGCACTCTTGCGCGAAAGGCGCCCGAGCGCGAGCGCCGTCGAGGTTCGGATCGGCCCGCCCGCCCGCCTCCCCGCGCCAGGGCGCGCGCGGGGAGGCCGGGGGGTGGGGAGAGCGAGGTGGGGAGGTGGGAGAGGGGGCAGGTGGGCGAAGAGCGAGGGGTGGGTGGGAGAGCGGGGGCAGGTGGGCGAGGGGCAGAGAAAGACGGGGGAGCGGGAGAGGCGGGGGAGCGGGAGAGGGGGGGAAGCGGGAGAGGGATCGGAGAGGAGGGAGGGAAACCAGGGGGAAGAGGAGGCCGCGATCGTTCCGCCTCGCCGCCGCCGCTTCCCTCCCTCCCACCCCCGCACGCCTTTTCTCGCCCGCCGGCCCGAGGTCGCCGCGGCCGCTCCGCTCGCGGGCACCGCAGCATCGCTCGGGTAGCTTGCACAGCCCGAGCGTCTGCTCCCGCGCAGAAGAGTCGCGGCAGGTCCGTTCGGTCGCAGACGAGGCCAGCCGGGGGAGAGCAACCGAGGGGAGCCAGGCCTCGGCCCGCCCGGCCGTTCGCCCCCTCCAAAGGGCGACCGCGTCGTTGGGCGTCGCAAAGCTGTTCGTCTGCTTCCGCGCCCATCTGCAACGGGTCTTTCAGAGCTCGCGACCCGGAGAGACTCCAGGCCCCCCCACCCCCCCCCTGCCCCGCCTCCCCCCTCCCGTTCTCGACCCTTGCGTCCCCCCTCCCCCTCTTTTCCTTCGGCGGCCGCCTCGCCCTTTCGCGCGCACGAGCGCCCCCCGCGAGGTGCCGCGTTTGCGCAGCAGAGCGGCCGTCGAGGCGCTCGCATCGGCGGCGCGCCGGCGCGCCGCCGACGCGGTTCGGATCGCGCCGCGTCCCAGAGGTCGTCTGGGGGGCGTCCACGGTCCACCCCCCGCTC
>PGFX01001464.1:0-15226 GCA_003612995.1 Prototheca bovis | reverse complement strand
CCCCCCCCTCGCTCTGCCCCCGTGCCCACGCGCCCCGCGCGTTTCGTCCCCGCCGCTCGTCCCAAACTCGCAGGCGCTGCGCGCCTGGTCGATGACTGTGGATCTCTGAGGATCGCTGTTTGGGGCGTGGTATCGCCATGGAGGGAGACGACGACATCGTGACGATCCGGTGCGCGACGCGTGCGGCCAATCGCGTTCGGGGGGGTGGGGTGGGAGAGGCACACCCGCGCGGGGCGCGGAGCGCGGAGCGGCGAGAGGGAGGAAGGGGAGGAGGGGTGGGTGTGGAGAGGGAGGAAGGAAGGGGGGGCGCGATGAGAGGAGGGCGGGGGCGTGGGCCGCAGGAAGGGTGCCCTCTTCCCGTCCCACGCCTCTCTGCACGCCCCGGCCTTGCACGGGGTGCGGCGCGCGCCCCCTCTTCCTTCCCCGTGTTGCCGTCCCGCCCTCCCCCCGCGGTCCACTCCCCGTCCCCCGTTCGCGCCTGCCTCCCCTCTCTCTCCCTCCCGCCGGGCGCCTCGCTCTCTCTCCCTCACCCCTCTCCCTCACCCCTCTCCCTCGCCCCCCCTCTCCCTCACCCCCTCTCTCCCTCGCCCCCTCTCTCCCTCACCCCTTCTCTCCCTCACCCCCTCTCTCCCTCACCCCCTCTCTCCCTCACCCCCTCTCTCCCTCCTCCCCTCTCTCCCTTTCTCCCTTTCTCTCTCGCGTTGGTCGCCTCACTCTTCCCTTTTCCCTTCTCCCTTCTCCCTAGTCGTTTGGTGGATGGTGATTTGAACGTTCGTGAGGTTCGGATTTCGTGTCCCGACGCGACGGGTCTTGGTGTGGATTTGACTCGGGTCTTGCTGGACTTTGGCCTTCGGATCTTGCGTTCGGACGTGAGCACCGACGGCAAGTGGTGTCTGTTGATCTTCGTGGTGCAGCTCGCGAGCGGCGTCCCCCCCCGATGGCGTCTCCTGGCGTCTCGCCTGGAGGCGATGTGTCCGCAGGGCACCGAGAGCCTGCGTCTGCTGACGGCATGGCGCGAGGCGCCGCGCGACGCGACGCCCTTTCTGCTGCAGGTGGCGTCGTACGACCGCTCGGGCATGCTGCACGCGCTGACGCACGTGCTGTGGGAGAGCGACTGCACGGTCTTCAAGGCGCACATCACGACCTCGCCGGACGGCGAGGTCGCAGACATGTTCTGGCTCGTCGATAACAGGGGGGAGCTGCCCGAGCGACACCGAGCCCTCGAGATCTGCGACCGGGTCCGAGCGGGACTGGGGGGGGAGGCCGAGTGCGCCCTCGGCATGGCCCCAAAGGACAGCCTGGGAGGAGCCGCGGCGGGAGGAGGACACAACGCAGGACTGCTCGGGCCGCACTCGGCCGGAGGCAAGGCCGCAGACGCCCACCACGCCCACGCCCACGCCCACGAACGCGCAAACGCCTCCGCGGGGGGGCGCCAGAGCCGGGCGAGGCAGCACGGCAACGCCCAAGCGGTCGCCCAGCCCGCGACCTCGGCGCACGCCGTCCCGCAGCCGCAGCGCCACGCCTCGTCCTCGGCGGCCCCGACCTCGGCCCGGGCGGCCGAGGCGGCCCAGGACGCGCCCCCGGCGGCGCGCGCGCGGTCGGCGCCGCACGGCGCGTCCTCGCACGCGTCCACGGCGACGCCGCAGCTGCGGCGCGCCTGCAAGGACGCAGCCAGCTCGCGCAACCTGCGCTCGATCGTGCGCGACAGGGCCCTGCGCCGCGCCGCGAGCCGCTCGGCCGCCGCCGCCGCCCGCGCCGCCTCGGCCGACGCCGCGCTCGGCGACGGAGCCGCCTTGGCGGCGCGCTGGAGCGCGAACGGGAGCTCGCGCGGAGGAGGCGTCGGCGACGTCGGCGGCGTCAGCGGCGCGGGCGCGGGCGCCGAGCTGGGCATCGGCGTCGAGGAGGGCCCCCCTCCCGAGCCGGCGGCCGGGCGCTCGGCCTCGGGCTCTGGGCTCTCCGGGCTGCACCCCCCCGCGCTGGTCTCGGCGTTTGCGTCGTCGCTCGCCCCGTCTCCCGCTTCGTTCTCCCCCCCGGGTCCGTCGTCGACGTGCGGCGGGACGTCCGGCGTCGCCTCTCCCCTGGGCAGCGCGTCGTCCTCCTCCTCCTCCTCGGCCGGCGGCGGGGCCGGCGAGGGCGACTGGGGCTCGGACGAGGAGCCCGAGGAGCTGTGCCGCGTCTCGGTCGAACTCGAGGCCTCGACCACGAGCCAGTACGCGCGTCTGGCGCTGCGGTGCCCGGACCGCAAGGGCCTCCTCTACGACGTCTTCGTCGCGCTCAAGGAGGTCGGCGTGCGCGTCGCGTACGGCCGCTGCGAGGTGCTCCCCACCGGAGTCCCAGATCCAGACCTCCACGGCGACGCCCCAGGAACCGCGAGCAGGGACGCAAACGAGTACACCAACGCACGAGCAGGGGGAGCGGGGGCCGCCTACGCCTCCCCCCACTCGTACGGCGTGGGCGCCGGCTACCCCTCCGCCTCGGCCTCCGCCTCCGCCTCCGCCCCGGGCTCCTCCCACGGCGCCGTCGGCCAGGCCCCCGGCGCCCGTCCGTCCTCCCCGCTGGCCCCGCTGGGACTTCTGCCGTTCGCGCCGCCGCCGCTGACCGCGTTGCCGCCGTCGGGCGCGTTCCTGCCCCCGGCGCGCGGGCTGGCGCTGCCGCCGCTGGCGACGCCGCACGCCCACCTCGACCCCTCGAGCCTCGTGTACACGGCCGGGGGCGGCACGCCGCGCGGATCGCGGCACGGACGCAAGTCGCACCACGGCAGGACGCTCTCGGCCCTCGCGGGCGGAGGAGGCACCGTGTCCGCGCCCACCTCGCCCTGGAACTCGCCGCGCCCGCCGCTGCAGCGCGTCGCGGGGGCCGACGCCCCCCGAGGCGCCGAGGCCAGGGCCGGAGCCCCGCACGCCTCGGCGCTCGGACCCGCGGGAGCCTGCCTCCTCGCCGCCCACCGCCCGCCCGCCTCGGCGCCAGCGAGCCCCGCCAGGCCGGACGACCCGAAAAAGCAGCGGCCCCTGCGGGGCGCCGCGGGCGCGGCGGGAGGCGCCCCCGGGACGCTGTCGCCGTCCGACTCGGAGGCGCTGTCGGCCGTGCAGGCCATGAACGCGCTCAACGGGTTTACGAGCGGCGGCGCCAACGTTCCCTCCGCGACGCTCAACGCGTTCCGCCCCGACCGCGCCGAGGGCGGGCGGGCCGCGGGGCGGTCTGGCGCTCGGCTGGCGTCGCCGCCGCCCCCCCCTCCCGCCCCCTCGGCGTGCTCGGCGCCGCCTCCCCCCAAGGCGGCGGCCCCGCCCCCCTCCCCGCCCCCGTCGCCGCTGTGCGACATGGAGCTGTTCGTGGCGGAGGCGGACGGCTCTCGCATCGTGCCCGACGAGCTCGGCCGGGAGCTGGTGGCGCGCGTGCGTCGCGCGGCGGCGCTGCCGGTCATGGTCTCGGTGCGCAGCGTGTTTGGCGGCTGCTGCACGGAGCTGTCGGTGACCGCGCAGCTGGACGCGGGGGGGCGCGGGCGCCCGCGCGTCACCTTTGACGTGACGCAGGCGCTCTCGGCCGCTCGCGTCGGCGTCTTCATGGCCGACGTCTTCGCCGCCCCGCCCGACTCTGACGAGGCCCTCCGCGTTCTCGAGGGCGCCGACGAGGACGACGACGAGGACGACGAGGACGACGACTTTGACGGGCAGGGCGCGCGCCAATCGCAGCGGCCGCAGCCGCGGTGGTGGCGCGCGTGGGAAGACCCCGAGGGGCCGGAGCTCGAGATCCACCGCTTCCTCGTCCACCTCCCCGACGGCTCGCCGCTCTCCTCGCGCCGAGACCGAGACGCCATCCGAGACGTCGTCCGGTCCCAGCTCCTCGGCGTCCGACCCGCGAGGCACGTGCCCAACGGGCTCCCAGCGACGGGAGCGGGCGCGGGAGGAGGGGCGCCCGTCCTCGTCGCCTCCTCCTCCGCTGCCCTCGCCTCGGCTCGCCTGTCGAGCTCGGCGACCGCCACGGTGCACGACCCGCTGCGCGGCTCGCCGAGCTCGCTCCCGCGCGCGCCCTCGGCGCGCCCGACAGTCTCGCAGGGCAGCGAGTCGGCCTCCTCGGTCGCCTCGGCCGCGGAGGCGCGCGCGGGAGGGGTCTCGCCGCCCCCGGGCGGGCCGGGTTCGACCCCGGGAGCGCTCGCCGCACAGAGGCTCGCGGCCTCGCCGGGACGGGGAGGACTCACCTCCAAGGAAGCAGAGCTCCTCCGAGCGCTCTCGGAAAGGTGGAAGACGGGATGGCTCGAGACCTGACGGGCAAGAAGGAAACGGCGCAAAGGCGCGCACCACCACACTCGCCCCTTTTTGCCCCTCGTGCCATCTTGCATCATCCACGACTCGCGCGTCCCTCCTACCGTCTTCCGCCCGCGACCCGCGCGTCCCTCCTGCCGTCTTCCGCCCGCGACCCGCGCGTCCCCCTTGCCATTCCCTACCTTCGCCCTCCTTGCCCCTCACGCTGCCCCGTTCCCCCGTTTGCGTTTGTTTGTTTTCCCCGTCCCGCATGCCCCTGCTCTCGTTCCTTTTTTGTTCTTCTCCTCGCCCGCTTCCCCGACGAACTTTGCCTGCCCCTGGGATCTCCGCTCGCTCTCCCTTTGCCCCTCCTCCCCTCTCTCTCCTCTTTCTCGTTTCCCCCGTTTCCCAGGCTTTGTTCTCCTTTTCCCCGCTGTCCCGCTTCCCGCCTCTCCGCCCGCCGGCCCGCTGGCCCACGGCCACGGCCCGCCTTCCGAGCGTTTGCACAGAATCGGCGCCTGGCTCCTCTGCTCCGGGCGCCCTCCGCATCTTCTCCTCCTCCTACACTCCACCCCCTGCGCGCGCACCGCGCGCGCGCGTCACTCCTCCGGCCTTGTCCCGTCGCCCCCGCAGTACCTCGGTTTCGCCTCTTTTTCCACCCTCAGCCTCCCCCCTCCCTCCCGCACCGCGCGCTCCCGGCCTCGCCTCGTCGACCCACGCGCGCCGTGCTCCAGCCTCGATGGCACCGGCGGCCGGCGCGCGCAACGTGTATCTCGTCTCGCCCCCACCGCTCGCCCGCCGCGCCCCAGCTCGCGCCCACGCACGCTCCCCGCGCCGCTCCGCTCGCCCCTGCGCCCCTTCACCCTTTTCCCCCCTTTCCCTTCCCCTCCCGGCGCTCCCCACCCTCTCTTCCCCGCCCGCCCACCCTCTCAGCGCCCCTCCCGCGTCCTCGACCTTCCTTGCCCTCTCTCCGTCCCGTCTTCCTCTCCTTCGCTGGGCACCCTCCCGTTTGCCCTCTCTCCGCGCTCCCCTCCGTCCTTCAGCATCCGCGACGTCCCGAGGGCGTCCCCTCCTTTCTCTCTTTCGACATGCCTGTTCCAGCCCTTTCGATGCGTCCTTTTTCGATCTGTTTTTCCTGCAGCCACGCGAAAGAGAGACGCCGATCGCGGCGAGGGGCCGAGGAGGGAGGGAAAGGGCGGCCGTGGGATTGCGCGGCTCGGACGTCGTGCGGCGGGCATGCGGCAGTGGGACAGCGAGGGTGCGCGACTGCGCGGGAGGAAACGACGCGAGAGCGGCGCGGCGCTCAGAACGACGCAACCGTGGGGAAATCCCCGTGCGTTTGCCCTTCTCGGCGCTTTGGGAGCTTTTGCCCCCTCCTCGTTCCATCGCCGCCAGCTTTGCCCGCCACGCCCCACGATGACTCCGTGCGCCGTTCGTGGCGCCCCTCCGAAGACCCTCGAGCGGCGCGATCGTGCCCCTCTCACCTGCTGCGACCGGCTTCCTTTCCATATCCCACGCCGCCGCTCGCCGGCCGGTAACACTGTTCGTGCCGCGCCCCTTCCGGGCGCTCTGTAAACCCGCCTGCATGTCACGGTCTTGAGGGAAGATGCGACATCGCGCTGCGCCTCCATCGCCCGCCCCGCCGCAGGCCGCCGCTCCCCCGCTCCCCTCCTCTCCTCCCGTCCGCTCGCCCCCGTTCGAGTTTCGGCGCGCGCGCGCGCGCGCGCGACGGCGGCGGGGCCGCGATCTCGCCTCTTCTCCCGTTTACGAGCGCCGCGCGACGAGACGCATCGACGGCGTTCGTCGGCCGCGCCGATCGGCCGCGCTTCGCCTGATCCACGCGGGATCGTTCCCGACGCCAACTGGAGTCTCGAGTAGGCCGCGCGGCCTGCGCGCTTCGGCTCAGGGCGCCCGCCGCGCCCGCGGGAATCGGATCCTCGTCCGATCCCGCCGCGCACCTCCACCCTGGAGCGCGTTCTGAACTTTTTGGGGCTGTCTCCCTCCCGGCGACGGCCCCCCAGCGCGCAGGGCGGCTCTGCAGGGTCCCCGCCGCGGCGGGGCGCGCGGCGCGCGGGGCGGCCCGAGTCGCCCTCGGGCGCGATGCCGCCCCGCGCCGTCGTGCGCGTGCTCGACGCGCCCGGCTCAGTCCCGGCGCTCCCTCCCCACTTCCAGCGCGAACTGATCCGACTCGCCGACGCGTACGTCGCAGCGTGGTCGACTTACGGCTCTCCGCGCAGCGAGGGCGACGTGTTCGACATTGACGGTCCGACGCAGCTCCTGACCGCTCCGGACGGCGGGCCCCTCGACGGCGCGGCCGCCGGCGCCGGCGCCGACCGCGCCGGCGCCGGGTCCGCGGCGGCCGCCGCGGTCCCTCCCGCGGCCAGGGTGCTAGACGAAGCTGCCATGGCGCTGGTGGACGCATGCTACCGCGCGCTCAACTGCCGCGTGGAGGGTGGGGACGCCGACCTGCGCGGCGTGCCCGGCGCGGCCGGCCGCGCAGGCGCGCCGGCCCCGACCGGCACCCCTCGGGGGGGCGGCGAGGAGGCTGGCGACGCGTTGCTCCTGGGCGACGGGGTGCCGGCCGAGTCGGCGGGACCCGGCTCCCCGGCGGCCGGCGGCGACGTCGCCGCCGGCACGCCATTTGCCCCTTCGATGGCCTACGCCTTTCCGCGCGAGGCGGTGGACGCGCTGGTGCTCGCGGCGCGGTCGGCCGAGCTGCACGCTGCGGCCGCGGCGCCCGCGGCCGCCGCCGAGACGCTGCGCGAGCTCCTGCGTCGCGCCCCACCCGCGTGGGTCGCGGTGGCAGAGGGTGGCAAGGGGGGCTGTGGCGAGACGACCGCGACCGACGAAGCAGGGGCGGTGGACCGAGGAAACCGGAACGACGGTAGCGGGACGGCGGTGGCAAAGGGGGGGAATCAGAGCAGCATCAGCGGGGTGGCAGAATATGTTGGCGGTGGCGCAAGAGGCGACGCTGCGGGCGTCTCCGTCACGCTGTTCCACAACGAGGGTGCGTGTCACTTTCCGCCATTTGCGCCGCCCTCGCGCGTGACGGCGCTCTCGTGCGGCCTCGGGGCGGCCGACTCGGCCGGCGAGGCGCTCCGCCTCGCGACAGCGCCGCGCTCCGCCTCGCGCCGCTCCGACTTTCTCTCGCCGCTCCGGCAATTTCTGATTGCCCTGAATGGCGCAAGAGAGGTAGTATCGTTCGCGTTCCAGCACGGTGGGGACGTTTCCGCCGAGTCGGACGCGAGCGAGGGAGACGAGGCGCCCTCCTCACCCGCCCGGTCGCCCTCCCGACTCCGCGGCGCGAGCCTCGGCCGGCGCGAGCCTCGAGCCGGAGAGAAGCGGACGCGGCGGTGGAGGGCGTCCCACAGCGCAGACTCGCCGGTCCGGGGTTCGCGGGCGGCCGAAGCGCGTTTCGCGCGCCTCCGCGCGCACCCCCCCTTTGCCGAGGCGGCGGCGGCGGCGGCACCGCGCGGCTCCGAGGGCCGCGAATCGCGCGGTGACGACGTGGTTGCGATGACGTCCTCACCCGCGCTCTACTTTGCGTACCTATGCGACGTGCTGGCTGCGGACCTCTCCGCGCGCCTGGCGGCCTGGCGCCTCTCGGGCGCCGGGGACGCGCGACCGCTGCTGGGGTCGCTGCTGTGGCGGCTCTGGTCCGACCCCGGCGCGGGCAGGGACGCGCAGAGGCTGCTTGTCGAGGGCGTCGCCTGCCTGCTGGGCGACGCCGCCATGGAGGGAGGCGAATTTGGCGCCGATGAGGGCAGAGACGACGACGTGGGCGGCCCGAAGCGCGGCTTGGCGAGGGGAGAAAGGGACGGCGACGGAGACGCCTCGGATGCCTCTGCCCCGCACCTCCCCTCGGCCCCATTGCGCGTGCCACTGCCGCTGCCCGAGGAGCTCGTCGAGAGCGCCGCTCGCCTTCTCTTCGATCTCGGGACTCTGCTGTCAGCGCTCGAGGCGTCCGGCGCGTTCGACCCGCGGGCGCGGCTGCCGGCGTCCGCCTCACCGTCCTCGGCGGCGGGGCTGCTCGTGGGCCGGACGACGCCTGCCTCTCCCGGGCTTTCGTCGGCCGCGCGGGGGGGGCGCGCGCTGCGGGGCGCGTGGGGTACACCCCGGAGCGAGCTGGACCGAATCCTGTGCGGTCTGTTGTGGGGCTGGCAGGGCGCGGCACCGACGTCCCGGCCGCCGCCGGCGCGAGGCGCCTGCCCGTGGCCGTGGGCGGCGGCCTCGCTGGTGGCGCTGCCGCGGCCTGACCGCGCGCGCCTCGCGGCCGTCTGCCTCGCGGACCGGTACGCCACAGCGCTCGAGCGCGGATACGTGCGCGAGGAAAAGCGCGGCGGCGCGCTCGAGGCCCTGGGCGAGGCACTGGCCGCCTCGCGCCACGAGGGCGCCACGCCGGCGCTCGATCTGGCCGCCATCGCCGCGGCCGTCGTCACCGACGTCGACTGGTGCCTCTCGCCCTTTGGGCTCGCGCTCGCGACATCGGAGCTCATCGAGGTCCTTCTTGGGCTGTGCGTGCAGGGCGACGCGGGAAACGCGCGCAGCCGCTGGAGCGTCGGCGTCGACGCCGGACCGGACGGGCCTGGGACCGACCCCACGCGCCCCTCGCCGCTGCCGGCCGACGCCTTGGCAGCGCTCGCCGCGATGCTGGACGCCGCAGCCGCGTGGGCGGTGAACAGCGCCGAGAACGACGGCCCCGAGGAGGACGTCGTCGCGGGCCTCGTCGCTGCCCGGGTTGGACTCGGCTGGAGCGCGGGAAAGAACGCGTGAAGCGGGGGAGGTGAGGAAGGGGGGGAGAAGGAAGGAGGGTGATTTGATGAGCGAAGCGGAGGGGAACGGGGAGGGCGGGGGAGGAGGATGGAATGCGGAGGCTGTGGGGGAGGGTTGCGAGCGGGCCAACATAGGAAGCGAGACTTTACAGTGTAACCGACAACCCGTCCAATCGCTTGATCGCTTGACCGGACAGCGCGGAAAGACAGGGAGGCGGAGCCGGGGAGCACGACTCGCGGCTCTCGGCGGCGACCGAGCGGACGCCTCGCGCAAACGGGCGGGGAGGAAGCTGGCGACGGGGGGACGAGACGGGCAAAGCTGAAGAACGGGGAAGAAACACGAACGACAGAACACGAACGCTCGATGCGTGCGAACGACAGCAATTTTAGGGAAGAGCGGGCGGAAACGAAAGGACGGCCGAGGAGGAGAAGCGGCGGCGTGGCCAAATGGCCGGGGGGGGGAGGAGCGCGGGGGAACGCAGGGAGCGAGAACAAGGGAAAGCGGAGAATCGCCAAAAGGCAGCCGATGCGGCTGCGCACCTCACCTGTCCGTCCCTCTGCCTCGTTTCGCGCTCCGCTTGGGCACGTCTACGCGCGCGCTAGTAGGCTCGCTTTCCCCAGCTGGGGTCGATATCGCTCTGCTTGGACTGCGAAAACGTCGCACCCCCTCCACCCGTGGCGACCCCCCCTCCGAACAGGCTCCCCGCCGCGCGCGCGCGCGCGGGCGGCAGCTCGGTCATCCACGCCTCTCGCGTCGGAGCGGCGGCGGAGGCGCTTCCCGTGGGCTGCGCGTCCGGCCTCGCTGCGGCGCCCGCCTCGCGCACGCTCTCGCCCGTGTATGCCCTCCTCCACTTGCCGCGGCGCTCCTCCTCCTCCCTCCGCGTCACCTCGCGCACCATCTCCTCCTCCTCCTCCCGCTGCTGATCCAGCAGCGCCCGTGCGTCGACGTCGGCGAGCGCCTGCGCGGCGCGCTTGAGGCCGTCGAAGGCCTCGTGCGCCCGCGGATGGCGACACCGGTCCGGATGCACCTGCAGGGACAGCTGTCTGTACCTCCGCGCGGCTTCCTTGGGCGCCGCCGAGGGCGGGAGGCCCAGGAGCTCGTAGGCGTCGAGCGCGAGCGGCGCGACACCCTCTTTCTCGCGCAGAGCGTTCTCGGCAGCGTGCGCGCTCAGCACGGATAGCAGTCGTTCCACCTCGGCGGCAGGTGTGGCCGCGGAGGGTCGCGAGGGTGGCGGCGCCGCGATCGTCGCTGGGGGCGAGGGTCCCCCCGCCGTCTCCGGCTCTTCTTCCTCCGCGGGCAAAGCGGGGCCGATGGAGGACGAGGACGAGGACGGCGAGGTGGGCGGCAGCGCGAAGCCGGGCGGGGGCGCCGACGGGCCGATGGGGCCAATGATGTTGGGCAAGGCGGAGCGAGGCGAGGGGGGGGCGGGAGCGACGCCGGGCGGAAGCTGCGGGCCGATGACCGGTTTTGGCGGCAAGGCGGGACCGATGATCGGTTTGGGCGGCAGCGCCGCACCGATGAGGGGCCGAGTTTCATCTTTTGGGTCCACACTCCGCGACGTGGCCTCTGGAGCGTCGGGGCGACGACGAGCGGCCCCTGCCTCGTCTTGCTTCCCCTCTCCCCCTCTGCTCGCCTTGTCACCCGCTTGTTCCTTCACGAGCGCCTCGGCGGACGGTGCCCCTCGCGAGAGGTAGCGCTTTCCGGAAGAGCTCTGACGCGATCCCGGAAGAGCGTCCAAAAAGGCCCCCAGCGCCGTGCGGATCGAGGGGTCGCGCAGTCCGCCGATCGAAATCGATCTGCCGGCGTCCAGGTTTTGCGCGATCTGCGGCGGAGGGCGACGAGATGGGACATGAGCAGGCGGGTGAGGCGAGCCTAAAGGGTGAGGCGACCGCTCGCGGTTTTCCGTGGCCTCGAAACGCCGAGACGCCCGTTTCCTTCGCCCTCCGTCCGCGCTTGGCTCGACCTCGCGTGCAAGCGTGGCTGAAAAAGCGTCGCAATCGCCGACTTGTCGCTGCTGCTCCCACCGCGTCCCCTCGCCGCCCGCACCTTGGCGACCTCGTCCTCGAGCGCAGGCGCGAGCGTCAGCAGCCCGCGCAGCGCTGCGCGCGCCGCGTCGGCGCTCGCGCCTCGTCCCGCGGGCGAGCGGCTGCGGCGGTGGCCGTGCGAGCCGCGACGCTCGTGCCGATCTTCGTGGTCTCTCGATGAGCGGTGCGAGTCGGAGCGGTGCGAGTCGGAGTGCTGCGGTCGCGAGTCGGAGCGGTCGCGACGGTCGCGAGCGCCGCCGCGGTCGCGGTCGCGGTCGCGGCGGCTCCCGTCCCGGTCCCGTCGCGATTCGCGGCTGCGGCTCCTGCGGCCGTGCCGCCTCCTCGGGGAGCCATCTCGGCGCTCCCGAGAGCGCGAACGCGCCATGGCGACGCGAAGGAAGGGGAGATCCGCGAGCGGTGGTGCGAAGACGGTCAGAGCCGCAAGAGACTCCGATCGCGCCCGCGCCCGCGCGCGCGCGCGCGCGCGCGCCGAGACGCGAGGCGGGGCGGGGACAAGGTGCGGGATCGTAGCGGGCCGAAAACGAGGGCGCGGGCACCGCGTGGGGATCGCCGCCGTTCGCCCCGGCTGGCCGGGCATTCGTTTTGCTCTTCTCCCGTTCGCGTACGCCGCGCACCCCCTCCCTTCCCCAATCCGCGCGCCTCTCCCCGGCTCTGCTTTGCTTTCGCTTCTCGGGCGTTCACAGTGGCCACGCGACGCTGCGGCATGGCCCACCCTCCAAAGGAGGGAGCGAGGCCGCGCGCCCGGGGCGACTTTGCGCGTCCGGCACGCCTCATCGTCGGGTCGGGGCCGCGGAGAGTACACTGGGGTTCCGGGGTGGGCAGCAAAGGAGGAGAGCGGGCGGGGGGGGGAAGTGGTGGAAGGGGTCTTTGCGGCGGCCGGCCGACGGCATGCGCGCGGGGTGAGGGGAGTCGTCGATCGAGCGTCGACGAGGGGGAGAGGGGAAGGAGGGGAGAAGGTGGAGTCCTGCGGGCGTACGCGGGGTGTCTGCAGCATGAGCGCACGCGACCGGGCAGGGGGGTTCTTGAGATGTCGTGGAGGTCGGCGTGGAGGTCATCACCATCGTTGCCGGCATCGTTGGCATCACCATCGTCGTCACCATCGTCGCCGGCGTCATCGTCGTCCTTGCCCTCTTCACGGGCTGGTGGAGCGCGGGACGACGTCCCCGCGTTCCCTTGCTCTGCCTCGTTCGCGGGCCCTGCCCGCGTCGCGTCCTCCGGCCCTGGGGAGGAGGGCGTCGAGCGCCTTGCCGCGTCCCTGCCTGGCCTGGGCGGCGATGGCGGCCTCGGCTTCGGCAATGTCGGCGTTGTAGTGTCCTCCGCGGCACTCGCGGCGCCGCAGGGCGGCGCGCAGGACGCTGCAGCCGAGCTCGGCCATGTTGGCGAGCTCGACGAGGTCGAGGCGGCGCGGCGCGGCGCGCAGCGCGGCTCGCGCCTCCTCGGCGATCTCCGTCGCCTCGGCCAGCGCCGCGCGCATGGGCGCGTCGCGCCGCACGATTCCGGCGCCGTCCCACATCAACGTCTTCAGACGCGACCGCAGCGACGCCGCCCAGGCGACCGAGGGGCCCGAGGCGGGGACATCGGCAGGCCCGGGGGATGAGCCCAGGGGCTCTTCCTCGTCGGGGTGCTGCGCCCTGTGCGCCGCTTCGAGAGCCGCCCACTTGGCGAGTCCTCCCGCGCGGTGGAAGGCTTCGATCTCTCCCACGGCGGGGGCGACGGCCCTGGCCGCGAAGACGAGTCCCTCGAGGAGCGAGTTGGAGGCGAGGCGGTTGGCGCCGTGGAGGCCCGAGCGGGCGACCTCCCCGGCCGCGAAGAGGCCGCGCACACCCGGCACGGCGGCGTCGAGGTCTGCGGCGACCCCTCCGCACATGTAGTGGTGCGCGGGCGCGACCGGAAGCCCGTCTGCCATGGGGTCGAGCCCCCCTCGCCGCGCGGCGGCGAAGATGTTGGGAAAGTGCCGCTCGGCCTCGCGGGCTCCGATGGGGGTCAAGTCGAGGGTGACGTGGTCGGTGCCCTGCTCGCGCATGGTCGCGGCGATGGCCCTGGCGACCACGTCGCGCGGCGCGAGCTCCGCGCGCGCGTCGAGCGCGGGCATGAAGCGCCGTCCGCGCGAGTCGAGCAGGTGGGCGCCCTCGCCCCGCACGGCCTCGCTGACCAGCTGGGCGCGTCCTGCGGGCGAGGCGCCTGCCGGGTCGGGGCAGGCGGCGGCCACGAGGGCCGTGGGGTGGAACTGCACAAACTCGAGGTCGCGGAGCGCCGCGCCCGCGCGCCGCGCGGCGGCCATGCCGTCTCCCGTGGCCACGATCGGGTTGGTGGTGGACGGCCACAGCTGCCCCGCGCCGCCGGTCGCCAGCAGCGTCGCCGAGGCCAGCACGCGGCACGGCCGCGCGCGCGAGAGGGGCGCCGAGGGAGGCGCGTACAGCACGTCCGCGCCCAGGCACCGCAGCACCGGGGCGGGGCTGGAGGCGAGGAAGCGAGGGGAGGGGGAAGAGGCCGAAGCCGAGGCGGGGGCGGCGGCGCCGCCGGCCGCGCCCCTCGCGCCCGTCGAGGCGTCCAGCGCGAACGGGGACGAGAGCGGGGACGGAGGCGCGAGAGGCGCGGCACCCGTTCGGTGCTCCCTCTTGGCGTCCGCCACGGCCCTGTCGGCTTCGATCCCCCCGTCCGCCTCCTCGTCGACGAGGAGGTCGACGAGCGCGGCGTGCTCGAAGACGGCCACGCGGTCGGGGCCCAGCGCCGCCAGCTCGGCCAGCAACGCCCGCTCAATCTCCGCGCCCGTCGCGTCGGCGGCGTGCACGATGCGGCGCGCGCCGTGACCGCCCTCCTTGGTCAAGTGCAGATCCAGAGGGATCGAAGACGACGAGGAGGACGACGAGCCGGAGCCGAGCCCGGCTCCGGCTCCGACCTCGTCGGCCCCGGCGGCGACCTCGTCGGCGGCGGCCGTCACCTCGGCGCCTACCTCGTCGTCTCCCTCCGCGCCTCCAGCGGCGCTCGCTCCCACCTCGGTCTCGTGTCCGTGGTCCTTGGTGAACTGGGCTCCCTTTCTGGCGAGCTCGAGGACGAGCTCGGGCCCCTCGGAGCAGACGGCCCGGACGGCCTTGAGGTCGTTCAAAAAGGCGCCGGCGACCACCGTGTCGCGCACGTGCGCCTCGACGGTGTCGTGCGGGTCCAGCACCGAGCAGATGCCGCCCTGCGCAAAGGCGGTGCAGCCCTCCCAGGCCGCGCCCTTGGTCACAAGCGCCACCGTGCCCAGGCGGGCGGCGCGAAGCGCAAACGTCAGCCCGGCGATGCCGCTCCCGAGCACCAGAAAGTCAAACCGCTCCACCGACCGGGGCTCGCGAGACGAGACCGCAGGGGCGCCAAAGTGCGGAGAACGCGGAGAGAACAAGAGAGGGAGGGGAGATTTGGCAGAGGAGGCCGACGAGCCGGGAGCGGCCGACGGGCCGTCGAGGGCCCGAGGCCCCGCCTCGGAGGCCGCCTTGGGGACCGCCCGGACGGCGGCGCCGAGGCGCGGGGCTCTCCGTCCGCGGCCCGGCGCCGCCGGAGAGCGAGCTGCCGCAAGGGGGCGCGCGCTCGACCCGACGAGGGCGGGGGCGGGGACGGGGGCCGCGCGGGAAGCGGCGGCAGAGAGAGCCGACATGGTCCCTCGCGAGCCGCAACGGCGGACGGAAACGAACGACTCGACGCACACACGCGCGTGCGCACGCGAAAAAAGAAAAGAAAAAAGCTCTCGCACGCCTAGACGCGCCGACGGACGCGCGAAACGGCACGCGGCAGGGCGAAAATCCCGGCCACGCAAAAATCAAATCGAAGACTCTCGTTCCCTCGCGCGGGTCGCGGAGAGAACGCCCTTCCGGGAGCGGGAAGAATGGACGCTCGGGGATGGACGGCGGACGGACAAGAATCAGGGCAGGCTGAGCTGCGTCCCGTACTTCTTGTTCCACACCTGCGGGAGAAAGAGGAGGAGGAGGAGGAGGGGACAGGTGAGCGACGGTGTCCCAGCAGGCCGCACCTAAGTCGCCCCCCCCCCCCCCCCCCCCCCCCCCCCCCCCCCCGCCGGCCCGCTGGCCCACGGCCACGGCCCGCCTTCCGAGCGTTTGCACAGAATCGGCGCCTGGCTCCTCTGCTCCGGGCGCCCTCCGCATCTTCTCCTCCTCCTACACTCCACCCCCTGCG
>PGFX01001453.1:0-15230 GCA_003612995.1 Prototheca bovis | reverse complement strand
AAAAAAGAGCAATCCGTCACCGGGACTTCCCGCGTGGTCACCCACCGCAGTACTATTCCGGCCGAGCGCCGCTTAACTTCCGAGGTCTAATGGGATCGGGTGCTTTCAACGCCGTATGAACGGATCACGACCGGCGGGTCCAGACACAGGTAGGCATTGCGCACCGCGCGGAGCGGCGACTGGATACCGATGCAAGGCGGGGCGAGATTCGGGGACCGCGGCGCAGCGCCAGCCTCCCCCGAGCCGCCCGCCTCGCCCGCCCGGTCGGAAGGGGTCGGGGCTGTGGGCCTCCCGCTGGTGCAGGGATACAGCGCTCTGCGCAATGCCGCTATTTGGAAAAGGCGATTCGCAGCCGCATCAACCTTCTTCCCCTCGCCTCGCAAGCCAAGCTCCGCGACGATGGCCCACAGCGTGCCCCGCTCCCGCAAGGTGGCTGCGACCTGATCGCTCCACACACCGCCCTTCTCCCCCTCGTTCTCACCCTGTATTCGTTTCCCCTGCTCACTCTGCATCCCCGTTCGTTTCCGCGCAACCGGCGTCCCCCCCCCCTTTCCCCCTCCCCCCGCGATTGCCGCTCCCTCCCCTACTCCCGCCTTGTGTTCCCGCTCGGCCGCGGCGCCCGTTCGACTCGAGTCGCGGCATCCCAACTGCGAAAGGCCCAAGATTCCATTCCCCCTCTCTCCAGAACGGCTGGGAGGGGGGATAGCTCAATCGGTAGAGCGTCTGCTTTGCATCTCTTTTGCGCTTTTGGCGCAATCGACAGGACGCGGGGGGGAGAGCCGCTCGACCGCGGCTTCGCCGTCCGAATTGGCCCCACGCCACCCCAATCGACGACCAGTCGCAACACCAGAGCCGTCGCGTTGCCGCTCGCCCTCGATCGCGCGAATAAAAACCGCACAAAACTCCCCCCCTCTCGCTCGCCCGCCCCCGCCCTCCATCGTCCCTCTCGTCCGCCCACCCCCGCCCTCTCCGCGCTCCCTCCTCCGCTTCCCCACTGCCACCCGCCCAGCAAGCCGACGGCACCTCGTCCCACCGCACCAACGCCGCTCGCTCCACCCGCAACCGCACCTCATTCACCCCACACCACCCCACAGCTCATTCAAACAGCTCAAATGCCCCAATCCGCGCGCAACCTCGCCGAAACGGTCGATGCACCCCATTCCGCATCGCCGCCCACCCGTCCCCCCCTCCCCGCGCGCTCCCTCGCAGAGGCATGGCAAAGCAGGGCGCGTCCGAGCTCCGTGCTCGGGGACACGCTCGGCCGACCAAGCGCTGCCCGTGGATCACCATCTTCTCCGACCTCTGCATCTACGGCTCCTTCCGCCGCAGCCCTCCAAGAGCGGTCCACATCGGCTTTGCGCAAACGTAGGGCAAAGCTCTGACGCACGCGCACGCACCGCGGCAGAAGGGCGATCCGCCGAGTCGCGCAATATCGGTGCTGCAACTTTCTTAGGTCGGCCCTAGCTGGGCGACGGGCCGGCCCTGTCCACGGCTCCGCCGCGAGGCGCGCGGAGCGCCAGGCTCGAGGAAGCGGTCGGGCGCGTGCGGAGGGCGCTGCAGAAGCGGGCTGAGGCGTCTCACCCTCCCCCGCCCCTTTGTTCTTCCCCATTGCCGTCCCTACGCTCCAATGCCACCCGAGCCATCCCGTCCATCCTCCGTTTCGTTTTTGCGCGCCCGCTCGTCCTTCCTGCGCCACGCCGCTGCGCCGTCGACGCGCCCGCGCAAGGAGAGCGCCCGACGCGGAATGAGGGAGGACAAAGGCGCCCAGGTCCCGGCGCCGTCAGCTGGAGCGCCGTCATGGGATGGCAGCGCGGGGAGGGTCGGTCGAGCGCCAGCCTAGGATGCCGACTCGGACGGGGAGTCCGACGCTCGGCGTCGCCTCGTCGGCGGCCACACCGCCCCATCAGCAGGACCACTGCCCGGCGTCGCTTCCACCGTCATTCGGATGTAGGACGCGCGAGGTCGCAGGTTCGAGCCCTGCTAAAGTCAGCAACGCGGCAGACGCCGGTAGACTTTATAGCTCAGTTGGTTAGAGCGCGCGCCTCACACTCGACGATGCTTTTGCCGATCGCGGCGCCCTTCTGGCCCTCCTCCCCTCCCGCACAGGGGGTGCCGCGTCGCCGGAGGCCCGCGCGCGCGTCCGCGCGCGAGCGGCGGGCCGCACGGATCGCGGCGCCGGCGTCCCTGCGTCGCGAGGTTCAAGCGCACAGCGCATCCCCCGCTTCCGCCCCACCCCAACGCGCACATGCACTCCTCGCGCGCCTGCAATCCGCCCCGAACAAAACCCCGGCGGCAGCGCATCGCGGCCCGCCCACGCTCGACCGTGCCCCGCTACAACGCAAAAATAATGAAACCCTGCCTGCAGCTCCCGGCCACTCGCAATCGCCAATTCCCCCACTCGCGCCCTCTCTCCCTCCGCGCCCCCCCACTCCACTCCAGCCGTCCGCGCGCCCCCCCCGCCGCCCCGAAAATGCGCAAGTCTCAGCGCGCGACCCTCCTCGGTTGACGGACACTCCGCATCCAGCACCTGGCGCAAAACGACCGCCTGTTCGTAGTCCAATCTTCACCCCGCGTCCATCCCTCCTGCGCTCCTCCCCGCGCGCCACGGTTCCCCTGTCCCCGCCCCACTCTTCGCGCCGCGCGCTCTCCTCTCACCCCCCCCCCCTGCCGAAGCGATCCCCTCCGCCCCCTACCCTTCCCCTCTCCGCGCGCCGCTCGGCCCCACGCACCCGCGCGGCGCACCTACGCCCGCATCCCTCGACTCTGGCCACCGTTCGTTTCCAACCCATTTATCATGCATTTCGGAATGCCCCAAAGTTGCGCATGTCTGCGCTCTGCAGTTGCTTTTGAGCTCTCTCTCCTCCTTCTTCTTCCCCTTGGACACGTCGGTTCTCGCATTGGTTCTCGCTCGTCTCCGGCTGAAAAATAAATCCGCGTCGCTCTCACTCGCTCCCACTCGCGATGCAACAGCTCCAAAACCATCAACGCTATTTATCGCAATTCTTCCCAACGCGCGTGCCACCACTCGCGTCCCCAAAACGCCCCGCGCCGAATTTCTGCCCCTTTTTTTCCGCCTTTTCCCCTCGCCGCCACCCGTGCCCGTATCCCCGTCCTCCCCCCCGCCGCACTTTCCCAACAACCGACTTTTACCGCTCCCGTTCAGATTTCTAGCATTGCAAAACACGAAAACGCTCGCCACCCATCCGTTTTGCGCCGCACGAAGAGTCGGTGACTGCACCGCCGTCCATCAGGCCTTTGCGCAAACCAACCGCGCAGGTCGCCGCTCACCCCCCCCAGCCATCCACACACCCCACTCCCTCTCTAACCACGCTGCCACACGCTCAGAACCCGCATATCCGATCAAATAAACCGTTCGCACCAAACGTGCAGCTACTCCTTCCCCATCGCCTCCTCCACCGCAGTCGCCCTTGCGCGCCGCACCGCCGCCGAGCCGCACCGTTGTCCCAGCGGGCTCCGAACGCTCTTCGCTCGTTCGCACCCCACGCGCCACCCCTTTCTGCGCTCGCGGTCGGTCCTCCGCCAGCCGCAGCGATGCTTTCCTTCGCGTCTCCTTCCGCCGCGGCCCCCGCCGACTCTCGCGCGCCACCGCCCCGCTCCCGGGCCCGCTCCCTCCCCGCCGCTCCCTCGCCCTCCCAACGCCCTCCCAACCCATTTTCTCGCTCCCATAGCCCCCCCACGTACCCCAGAACCTCGAAAACGCAAAAAGAAAAAAAAAGGCAAAAAGCAATCCGTCACCGGGACTTCCCGCGTGGTCACCCACCGCAGTACTATTCCGGCCGAGCGCCGCTTAACTTCCGAGGTCTAATGGGATCGGGTGCTTTCAACGCCGTATGAACGGATCACGACGTGAGAAAAACTCGAGCGGTACATGACTCATCCGGCTCCTCCCTGCCACAACGCGCGTCCGGCCCCCTGCCTCCCCTCCGCCCTCCCCCTCCCACTTCCGGCCGGGCACGCTCTCCGGCTCGCGCGCAGGCCGCGGCGGTCGCCGACGCGCCAACGCCCATGCTTCTCCCTCCTCCCACGTCATCCCCCCTCCTCCTCTCACACTTCCACAAAAACCGTGCCAACGGTCATGTCTCGATGTCGCCATCGCCTTCCCATCATCGCTCGCAACCGCAGCTGCGCTGCCCCACCCCCGCCTGCCCCGCCGCGCTCCGCTCTGCCAAGCGCCCCCCGCCCCAACACACATCGGTCGCTGCTCCCCTCCTCGCCCTCCTTGCGCCCCCGCACTTGATCGACGCTACTCGCAACCCCGGAAACGCACAAACTCGCGTGCATATCCACACACTCCAACCTCGCAATCCCTCGTCGATCAGCCTCCTCCCCGGGCGACGCGCCCCCGTCAAAATGTCGCCCCCCCCCCTTCCGCGCCGCGCGCGCGCGCGCGCTCTCCTCCCGGCGCTCCGGCGTCACGGGACGCGCGGCGGGAGACAGAAGACCGCACGCTCTCCACAAAGCACGCGCATTCCGACCATCTCTCCTCTGATATCCACTTGTCACGTGGTCGGGCCTCGCCGACGCGTATTCTGCCCCTCCTTCTCGGAGAGACGCGCGCAGTTCGCGCCGGGCCCGGCTCGTCCGACGTCGCCGCGGGGGTTCCATTGAGCGCCACCGCCGACAATTTCGTCTCCTCACCCCCCGCCCCAAAGCAGCGCCGCGCCGTCGCAAAGGTGGCTTTGCACGACTCGAGCACCGCGTCATGTCGCGGCCACGCGACGCGGGGTTTCAACCTGGCCAGGGAGCGCGGAGGAACCTGCGATCGCAAGGCCTCGACAGGGAGGCCCCCTCCCTCCCTCCCCCCTCTGGCACCACCTCCCTTCCCTCCCGTCCTTCGAGTCCTTCGAGTCCGCCCACATCCCTCTTCTCCCTCCCCACTCTCTGTGCAGAATATCTCAGAGACGCTCCCGCGACGCCGACAGCCAAGAAACGCAGCCGGCGAGCGACGCTCGCGCGTCTCGCTCTCTGCGCACGCTCTCCGCGCCGCCAGCGCGGAAGGCTCCCCCCTCGATCCCGGCGAGCGCCCGTCGCAGACTCCGGCGCTGCCCTCGCGCTTGCCTTTCGACTCGATGCGGATCGCTTGCACCGCAGTTCCAGACCTGGAGCGACGGACGCGACCGCGCGCTCCGGCGTGCACTGCCTCGCCGGCACCCACGATGCGACCGGGCGTGCCCCAGCAAGCCCGCGCAGAGTCCTGGCGATGGACGGCTCGTGCAATTGCAACCAAAAGTGCACCGTGCCGTGCGATCGGCGCAACCTAAGAGTTCGCAGCTCGTCGCGCAGAGCTCGCGCGCGCAAGCCCATCCTGAAGAGCGGCGCCAGCGCTCGTGCGGCGGACAAGAGGTCCGCGATCGCCGCCGCTGCGTGGGTCTCGCGATCGCCGCGCGCAGGGTGCGAGACGCGCGCGATACGATCGCTCTTCGCGCTACGCGTCGCGCTCTGCGGCACCCCCAACTACCGCCCGCTGCTCGCGTTGCCGCGCTCGGCCGTGGCAAGGGGGAGAGGAAGCGGAGCCCTCAGGCACCCCCCGCACGCACCGAGGTCCTTTGCGCGAGGCACCTCCCGGGCACGCCCCTCGCAGTCCCTTTCCATTCCAGTGCCTGCGAACACCCGATAGGTCGAGCGCGAATCCCTCGACGCCGCGGCGCCCATTTCCCCGCGCTCTGCACCTTCCTCCCCTGCACGCTCTCCGCATCCCAGCGCGCGACCGCTTCGCCAGCCGCAGCCGACGCTCAGACTGCGTGCGACAAACTCGGCGACAGGCCCGTCGGTTTTTGTGCTTACAACCGCACACCTGCGCCTTTTCCATCCGCCGCGCGTGTTCACCTCCCTCTCCCTCCCCAAACCCCGACACGCGCGCAGCCGCGCCGCAGCAGCCCAGCCCCTACCTCCGCTTTGCAAACGTCGTCGCGGCGCTCTTCCCAGCATGCGCTCCGACGCCCGATTCACAGCATGTCGTTTGCGCCCAACCAACCCACCGTCCATCCTCAAGCGCTCAACCTTCCCAAATGGCTCTGCCCCGCATGCGTGCCCCCGCTTTGCTTCCTCGCCCCGGCCTTTTCCCTTCCCAATGGCTTCGCCCCACTTCTCTTCTTCTTCCTCACAGGAAGCAATCCCGTTCGAATTCGTGGCAGGGTCCCATCCACCTGCTCGCCTCGTTTTTCGAATGCCCTTCCGGCAAAAGCTGCTGTCGACTTTGCCCCCGTCGCGCACCGCCGCTGCTCGCTTTCCGCGCCTTGGTGACTTTTCCCCGTCACCCCCCCCTATCGCCCCCACGGCCCCCGCGCCGCCCTCGCTCGCCTCGACTTTCCTGGGGCGACTCCTAAAGCTTCGCGTCGCTTGCGGCCCGCAAAACGTCCAAACACTCGCGGCTCTTGCAGACTCTTTTTCCTTCTCCCCGCGGCGCCTCCACCGGCTTGCACGAGACGACGCCGCGACGCCGCCCACGCGTTCCCGTCGCCGCTTTGCTTGCTCCCCGCCGCTCCCCGCATCTCACCCTCCGCACTCTTCCCGCGCCCCACCGACTCTTCCCATTCTCCTCTCGTCCCTCCGAACCGCACAAAAAAGCGCAAAAAGCAATCCGTCACCGGGACTTCCCGCGTGGTCACCCACCGCAGTACTGTTCCGGCCGAGCGCCGCTTAACTTCCGAGGTCTAATGGGATCGGGTGCTTTCAACGCCGTATGAACGGATCACGGCAAGGGAGGGAAGGGTTCGCTACACATACCGACCAAGGCGCCTCGGAGGCGCGGGCACGCACCGTCTCTCTGGCTCCCCTCGCCTCCCTTCCGTCTTCCCTTCGTGCCCCGCCCTACGCGGCCGGTTTGCCGTTTCGCGCGCGCCTCGGTACCGGTGGATCTGCATCGCGCTCTTCGCATCGCCCGAGTTTGCACGCATGCGGATCCCTCTGCCGGAAGGTCGCGGCGCGCCCCCCCTTGCGGCGCTGCTTCGCCTTCCCCCCCCCCCGGTTTGGGCTGTGGAGCCCCTCTCGTTCTCCCTTCGCGCACCCCCTGTCTTCTCCGCACCCCTCGGCAGGCTGCATCGCTTCGCACCCACGACCGGACGAATCGCGGGTCGGGCTGCCCAGCGTGCAACGCCGATCTTTCGACGCTCGACGGCGCGTTTCGGCCTTGCCCTCTCCTTTTTCGCCGATCGCCCCTCGTCGCCTCTTCACGAACACCGGAAACGCCAGCGCCAGCACCAACTGCATGGCACGGCGCGATCGAGCGTCGAGCGCAAGGGCCCGCTCCGCCCGCACCCTTGTCGTCGGGCCACCCCTTCCGCCGCCCTTCCGCCCGCTCCCAACCGCGCCGACCCCTGCCGCCGCCCTTCCGCCTTCATCCTCTCCCCGCAAACCTGCTCGTCCCAACCTAACCATGTTCGCAGGCGCGGCAAGCATCGCAGTTGCCTACTCGGCGACACGCACAACTAGCCAGGTCGAGATCGCAGGTTCGATCCCTGCTGGGAGCATTCGGAACGACCGTGCTTCCATAGCTTAGTGGTAAAGCGCGACTTTAGTAGCCTTTTTGCCTTTTGCCTTTTGCCGCGACGCGCGGTGACGCGCGAGCGAGGGGGGCTCGCAGCGACGCGGGGCAAAGTGGGAGGAAGAGGCGCGACCGCTGCCGCGCGAGCGGGCAGAAGGGGGGCTCCGGCAAGAGGAGGTGGGGGCGCGGGCCGCTCGCGGCAGGGGGAGGCGGAAAAGTCCGCCCCCGAAGCGCGCGGCAGCGACGACCCCGAAAGAGCACGCGCGGCGGAAAAGGAAACGTAGGACGCGGCGCGACGAGGCAGCCGCGGACAAAGAGCGCGCCGTGAACCGGCGGGCCGGAGACGCGCCCAAGGGAGGGGAACCGGGGCTGCGTCGCGCAGCCAGCAGCACTCCTCCTCGCAAGGCGCCGAGCGGGGCGAGGAATGCAAACGGGAACGCTCAACCGCGGTGCCACACGCTGAGGCCGCCCATCTGCACGTCCACCCTTCGGCCGGATGCCCCGCGCCCGGTCGTGCGCGCAGACCCCGTCGTCGCACGCGAGGCGCTCGAAACGCCTCGGCTCGGCAAACGCGCCGTGCGCACTGCGCGCTCCACCCCCCAAGACCTCGTCGCACCACTTTTCGTCGGCGTCCCCCACCGCGGCCGCCGCCCCACCTCCTCCTCGTGCCCCTCTTTCTCCTCCCCGTCCTCGCCACCCACCCAGGCTCTCCTCCCTGCTCCCCCTACTCTCCCGCCTCACCTGCGCCCCGCCCGCACCGGCCGCTCGCAACCTCGCGCGACCCGATGCTTGCCGACCACGCAGAAATTCTAGTGCACTCCGAACAATCCGCCCCCGCGATCGTCGGGCGCGCCCGGTGCCCACGCCCGCGCGCCGCGCCTGGGAGAGCTGACCCTGCACGCTCCCTCCCCCCTCTCCAAAAACAATCCGTCGGCGCACGGGTCGGCGGCTGCGGCTCCCCCGCGCAACTCGAACGGTGCGTTACATGGGTCCAGGCGGCAGGCACGGGAGAGCAACGCGAGGTGAAACCGGTGGGCTGCCGCGGGCTGCAGATGCCACCAAGGCGCGCACGCCCTGCGACAGGTACGGGTTCCAGGTCGGCCCGGTCGGAACCGAGCCCGGCACGCCAGGCTTTGGCCGGTGCGTGACGAGGCGGCGCTCCTCGAGCGCGAGGACGACCTTGGCGCCCAACACCACGTTCGAGCGCCCCCTCTTCTGGAGGATGTTCTACAACGAGCAGAAAGCCTTCCGCCGGTGCGTCGGGGGGGGGGGGACGGGATCGACCGGCCGAGGATACGAGCGAGGTGCAGGCAACGCGGCTCGTCGGCCAGCAAAGCGCTGGGGCGCGTCGCATGTTCGAAAGGGCGGGGGGCAGAGGGCGGGGAGGCGAGCAGCCCCCCTGGCGCGGTGCCGATCGGAGCAGCCCGCGGCCTGGCGTCGCGGCGGGCGGTGCGCCAAAGGGGATGGGTCGCGGCCTGGCGTCGCGGCGGGCGGCGCGCTGGATCGTACGGGCCGCGGCGAACATCACGACCGCGGTCGGATCGATCGGAGTGTCGCACGACGCCCCGGCGCAGTCGCCGCACGGCGCAGTCGCGCCCCAGTTGAGTGGACGCGGGGGAAAGGCGCACCGCTGCCGAGCGTCCCTCCCGACCGGGCCCCAACCCCACACCTCTCGCAGGGGCGACTGGAAGTACTTGAAGGTCAACAAAAACGAGTACCTCTTCAACATCACGGCCGATTCGCGCGAACGCGCCAACAAGGCCAAAAAGCACCCCGAGCTGCTGGACACCTACCGCGCCGCGTACGAAGCCTGGGCCGAAACCGTCCCGCCGATCCCCAGCATTGCCCGGTACGACCTCGCCTCCACCGAGGCGGACTTTCCATTCCCACCCAAGTAGCCTGCGCTCCGGCGCAGGACCTCGAGACGAGGCCGGTCCGCCGTCCCCGTCCGGTGCCTTTGCACCTGGCATTTCGCTCTCACCTCTGCCGCTCCGCTGTGGCCCCACCCGAACACGCGGTCCGTCGAGATCGCCCCCCACCCCCCCAGATCGAGGCCCCGCTGGCTTCGGGGATCACGCCCCCGTGTGCCGCGCACTCCTCGTTGCCTGGATCCGTCGGGCGACGTGGCCACGTCGCCACGCTGCCCTCGCCCTCGAACGCGCCCTCGGCCCGCGACCGCAAGTGCGTCCGCCGCCGCGCGCCCCTGACGGCGCGCACGCTCGCGCGCGAGCGCTGCCCGCCTAAACAAACGTAACGCGGCCGAACATGAGTGGTCAAAGCGTTGAAGAAGAAGCCGTGGCGTGCGGGCGAAGAGCCTTGAAAGGTGGCGGGCCGGATGCGCACGAGCGCCGCGTTGTGCGCGGCGCCTCTCGCCGGGCAACCCCCGCACCCGGCGCGCAGAACGCGTCCAGCCACCGCACCGCGGAGAGAACACTGGATGCGTTTGCCAGGGTCGCTTTGTCGGCCGCAGCGAAGGCGACGCTGGGGGGCGGGGAGAGCGGGCCGAGGCGCAAGGCGCGCCCCGACCGGGGAGAGAGGAGGAACGGGAGGGGCCGCTCCCTCAACGTCGGCGGCCTCGCTCGGGCTCCCTTTGCAGAAACATTGCGACGCATCCGGTCGCGGACGGTGCCTGCGAAACTCGGGCGCCACCGTGCCGCCGCCCCGGCGCCGCCCCGGCGCCGCCCTCGCCTCCCTCCCCACGCCGCCCCGACACCGCTCCCGCCTCTCTTCCCACGCCTCCCCGGCGCCCCGGGATCGCCGCCACAGGCCCAGCGCCGCCCGCGCTCTCTTTCCGTGTCCACTCCAAGTGCGCGCTCTCTGCGCTCTCTGCGTGCGGCCCGCTGACGCTACTCCACGCCACGTGGCGCGCGAGGCACCCCCCCCAAGGAGGCCGCGAGCAGAGCCTGCACCGCGGCGAGGCCGAGCCCGGCGAGGCGAGCGACGGCCGCCGGTTCGAGATCGACAGCAGGCGTCGCGAACGCCGGTTGCGCCGTGGATCGGCGCGCGCAGCCCGTCCTGTTCGGGAAAGTACGCGGCGCGGCGCAATCGGCCGGCTGCAGCGGGGGCAAACGGCCAGGGGCAGGGTGGTCGGCCGCGGGGGGCGCACCAAAGCCTCGATTCTCACCGTTCGGACCGTCGTCCGCACCGTGCACTCTGCTCTGGAGTTTTTCTTCTCCCCTTTACGTCGACTACCGACGCCGCTCCATCTCCTCCCTGCACCCCCCCTCCCCCCCCTTGCTCCCCCTGCCGCCACCGACGGGCTAGCGCGCCGCGCCCGTTGAGCGGCGGCCCGTGCATCGGCTCCGGCCGCGCGCCGGCGCCCGACGCGGCGACGCCCGGGCGCCCCCCCCCAGCGCCGGCTGTCGCTGCGGCCGATCCCGGCCGCCTCGGGCCCAAAGGAGGGGAGGGCGTCGCGGCCGGCCCCGACGCACTAGGCGTCCACTCGAGCGGTCCCAGCCGCTCGTTCGTGGCTAGTACCGCGAACGAGCCGCCAAAGCGCCACCGAAAACTGCGCGCCTGCGGCCCGCCACCTCCCTTTACACCTGCCCCTAGCTTCGTTTTCGCCACGAGGGAGGGGTCTGGAGCTCCCCCCGCGCGGTCTCCCTCGAGCGTCGAGCCGACCAGCTCCGCCGGGCGAGTGCTCCGCGCCTTTTTCGCGGTTCGCCTCGACCAACCTGCATGCATTGTGTGCGCTCGAAAATGGGCGGAGCGACGCCGAGGGGGCTGCGAAAATGCGCGCGCGCGCGCCAGCAGGCCGGCGCTTGCAAGGCGCGGGACGAGAGCGCACGAACGGCCTCGATCGCGGCGCCGGGCCAGACCCGGCGACAGATCCGCCGCGCTCGATCGACGCTCGTTTTTTTTTCTGACGGTTCAAGGCGCTCGGCACGGCTCCCACCGCGGCTTTGCGCGAGCCGCGGCCAACGCGCCGCGCACGGAGCTGCGCGACCGGACGCGGCGGATCCGGCCCCGCAGCCCCCCGCGCGCGCGGCGTCTGCAGCTCGCGGTCGATCCGCGAGCGGATTTCTCGAGTGCCAAGCCGATGCGGAGCTTTAGAAAAGAAGTCGTCGCGACGTCGCGTTTCATCAGAGGCGTTTGCGACGCATCGCCGCGCCCGGCTCGGTCCGAGCCGATGGGGGCGGCCCTCCCCGGTCGCCGAGTGCGGCTGCGGCGCCGCGCGGCGGTGCTCGCCGCGGTCGTCCCGGCGCTCTGCGCTCTGCAGTTCGCGATCGCGTCCGCGAGCTGGAGACGCGGAGAGGCCTACGCACGCGAGCAAAACCGCAGAGGAAGACTCGAGGAGGGGCCGACCGCCGCGGCCGCGGACGCGTGGTCTCCGCGCGTCGCAGGCCCAAAGGTGCGGGCCGGGACGCCGAGCGGGGCGGGGGGGGGTGGGAGGGGGACAGGGGGAGGCAGCCGCCGGGCCGGATGGAGGAAAGGGACGCCTGCGCGCTCGAGGAAGAGGCGCGGGCAGCGGGCGGTCGAGAGCGCGAAAAAACGCGCGAGGCGATCGCGACCGGGGGAGCGGCAAAGGAAAACCTCGGCAAGGGGTGAAAACCCGGCGAGCGACGCGCGGGGCTCGGCTGGGGAGGGAGCGTCGGGGACGTGGAGCGCTCCTTCGACGCGATCGGAGGAACGCACCAAAGGAAGGAAAGCGAGGAGCGGCGAGGTGGCACGCAGGAGGGAGGCGATCGAGAGAGAGAGAGAACGCGCGAGACCCTTGCGGATCGGCAGGCTGACCGCGCCTTGTGCCATCAGGCTCTCCTTTGGCTGATCTCGGGAGGGAGAGAGGGCAGCGACAGTTCGCTCCCCCGCCGGCCCGGGGCACCGCCCGAGGTGACGTCCCTGCCGCGGGGCGGCGTTGGCGCGGCGGTCCTCTTCGAGAGATCGCGTCGAAACCCACGACGTCCCCATCATGCGCCTCTTCCATCACGCTCGCCGCGTCTCGGCGCCCCGGCCGCGTGGCCCCGCGCCTCTCCCCATCCACTCCCCCCATCGCACAGCTGCATGCCGCTCCCCATCCACCTCCCCCCCCCCCCTTCCTCCCGGCCCCCGCTCCGTCCCCACCCTCCAACGCCGCGTATTTTCCTCGCCAAATCTTCTCCTATGTTTGCCCTTCCTTCCCCTCTCCCCTCTTTGCAGTTCGTCTCCGTCTTTCCCTCCGGCTTCGACGCGGCGGCGACGGCCGAGTGGGTCGCGGCGACGCGCCAGTGGCGCCACGGCGTGCCAGCCGTCGTGATCACCGCGCCCAACGTGACCGAGCCACCGGACGCCGCAGATCACGGCGAACGCTGGGTTCCGTTTTCGACCTCGTACGAAGGCACGGTGGCCGCGCCCGACTTTTTCGTGCGGTTTGCCGTCACGCCCGCGCTGGCGGCCGAGACGCTGCGCGGCGAGGCGTTCGACTGGATGCTGTTCGGGGACGACGACACGGTGTTCAACATGGACGTCGTCGAGGAGACCGTCCAAGGGTTCGACCCGAGCCTCCCGCATCTCATCACCGACCACCTCTGGTTTCGCTACAACGACACGCCGTACGGGCACGGCAGCAACGTGGTCCCGCGCTGCGTGCGCTGCGGCATCGAGCCGACGCACGTCGACCGGCACCCGCCCTGGCGCCCGCCCCAGGCCTGTCCCACGTGCTCGTGGGACCTCATCAAGAACTCAGACCCGACGCGCGCCAACTTTTACGGCCCGACCGGCTACCAGCAGGTCTTCCCGCCGGCCGGCGAGTACATCGTGCACGGCGGCGCGGGCATGCTGCTGAGCCGCGGCCTCGTCGAGCGCCTCAACGTCACCTACATGGACACGTGTCTGCGCACGCGCTTCACCGGACAGACCATCCCCGGCGGTGACACGCTCTTCAGCCACTGCCTCTTCCTCCTCGGCTTTGCGCCCACCGACCCGGGCACGCTCGCCACTGACGGAAACCAGCAGGCGTTCGGCCCGATCGCCTGCCAGACCCGCTGCGTGCTCGACGACGTCTACCTGTACACCAGGGGGCCTACGTGCTGCGACGGGGCGTGTCGCAAGCGGCTCGAAAAGGTCAACAGCGTGCACCTCCGCACGTCACACTTTGGCAACCGCGACGAGGCTCTCGAGGCCATGCACCTCGTCGCGCGGGCCAGGGACACGTACCGCCACGCGCGTCGGCTGGAGCGAGACGGCCTCGCCAGGTACACGACGGCGGGGTGGGACATCCACCGCCTCTGCTATTGAGGCGAAGGGGGAGAGGGGAGGTGGAGAGAGCGGGGGGAAGAGGTCGGGGATGGAAGGGGAGAGAGGGAGAGAGGGGGGGGGGGGGGGGGGGGGGGGGGGGGAGAGGAAGAGGGGAAGGAGGGGAGGTGAGCGAACGGGTGGAGCGATGAAGCGCTGCAGCCGGCGCCCGCGCCTTGCGTGACCAACACCAATTTGCGCCGGGACGACTCGAGCGCGTCTCGCGGGCGGGGCCGCGCGCCGGCCCTCGCGCGCGGCGGCCGGCGTCGTCGCCCAGCGGCTGGGCGTGACACGAGCCTGCGCTCGGCGACGCGGGACTCGACGACGCGCCCGTCCGCATGTTCTTCCAACTATTTATGCAACTCCATCGTGCAGGACGAAGAGTAAAAGCGTGCGGAGAGTAAAAACGAGCGGAGCGCGGGGACTCGCGCGGAGTGCAGAGAGCGGAGAGCCGCGTGGCATGCGGCAGAGACGCCGGGACGGCGAACGCATCGGGCGAGGAGAGAAAGGGGGACGAGCGTGGCGGGCGAGCCGCAAGCGCCTCGACGTAGCCCATGCATGTGCCGGTTGGTCAGGGCGGGGCGGTGGGCGCAGGGAGAAGGGTAGAGAGCGGAGGGCGGGCGGCGCAGGTTGGCGGGGGGATGGAGGACAGAGGGTGGGCGGCGCAGGTTGGCGGGGGGGTGGAGGACAGAGGGTGGGCTGCGCAAGTCGGCGGAGGCGCGGCGCCCGCCAGCGCCGACGGCGAACGCTTCCCCGCTCCCCCCCCCCCGGTGTCCCGCCGACACGCTCTGGAGCGTCGATCGCCTTCGCCGACGTCGCCGTCGCCAAAGGTCTTGGGGTCCCGACGCCCCGAGCAAGCGCCCGCGGGCGTGCGCTGCGTGGGGCGGCGGTGAGGAGGCGGACCCCGATGAGGAAGCGGGCGGCAACGGTCCGAGGGCGCGATCAGTCAAACGCGGGAACGGGTCGCAACCACGTGGGATGCGCGGCTGACAGGAAAGAGGAACGAGCCCGGGCTTCCGCTCGATGGCCCCGACGACGAGCAGACTCGCGTGCGCTTCCTTGTCGGCCCCGCCCCCCGTCAGCCGGCGCCTCGCCACGCGTCTCGATGCGATGCCTGCGTATCAGTGCTCGTGGTGCAACTTGGTGCGACGCCTGCGCGTGGGGGAGGGCGAAAGCGCCGGCGAGCGCCGCGAGCCGAAAGCGGGCGGGGGGAAAGGGAAAGGGGGACGCGCGACGAACGAGCCGAGAGCGTCCGCCGTCGGAAGTCTTGCGCGACGGCCGTGCGCGTTTTGACGCCGGGAACGGCAGGGTGGGAGGTGGCGGGCTGCGGCGCAAAGCCGCCACCGCCGCAGAGCCCGCTCGGCCTCGCGTGGGCCGCGCCGGGTCCGCCGCCTTGCGCGCTCCGGGCCCGGGGTCCGCGGGGCAGGCTCCGCCTCGGGGAGCGTCCGCGTCGCGCCTGTCGTCGTCCTCATGACGCTCCTTCGCGACCTGTAAGTCTGAGCAGACTGGCCGGCCA
>PGFX01001442.1:0-15284 GCA_003612995.1 Prototheca bovis | reverse complement strand
CGTCCCGCGTGGGCGCACCGAATCACGCTCGCACCCCCCCCCCCCCCCGGATTCTTCTTCCTGCGTGCCTGCCTCCAATCGCGCGCCGATTGCGCGCGACCTCGCGCTCCGTTTTTGCGTCCCACGGCGCCGTCAACTGGAACGCCTCTTCGCAGCCTCCCCTCGCCTCCCGTGCCGTCGACTCGAGCGCCCCTTCGCGGCCTCTCCGCCTCCCCTCGCCCACCGCGCCCTTCGTTCGCTCGTCCCTTTTTGGCCGAGCGCGCGATGCGGCGCTTTTGCGCTTCGGAAGCCGCTTCCCACGCTGCGGCGGCGAGCGCGGGGCCCTCTCGCGCGGCGCGCCGACCCACGCGACGGTCGGGATCCGCCCACCGGAGCGGAGACGTCCCTAACCGTGTGGTCCGTCACCGCCTGCCTTTGCCGGTCTGCTGGGCCGCCGGTCCTCCTCGCAAAGCCCGCACCACACCGACCCCCACCAGCACCAAAGCCCAAACGACCCCCCCAAAAGAGGTCCCCCCGCCGCGCCCCCGCCGGCCCGCGTGGCCTGCGCGAGACGCGTCCGCGCGCGCGCGGGCGACGAGAAAAAAAAGAAAAAAGAAGACACGGCACAGGAGCGCGGCGCGACGCCAGCGTCCGCGGCGGCGAGGCGAAACGGGTCCCTCGCCTCTGCCGGGCGGGCTCGCTCGCAGCGGCCTCCGGGCCGCTTCGCCTCCCCGGCCCCTGCGCACCGCGCAACCCCGCCCGGCCGCGGATCCGCGCGGCGCAGGGCCCCGCGCCCCGCGAACCGGCGCAGCGCAGCGCCGCCCGCGCCCGCGGCGCGTTTCGGAGCGGCCTCGGGCCTCCCGGGGCGCCATCGTTGGGCCAACGGCAAGAGGGGTGCGCCGCCGCCGCGGGAAGGCGAGCGCCCGCGCCCGGCGCGCGCGTCCCGCGCCGCGGAGCCCGCCCACGGCCGGGCTCGCCCCGCCCTCGGGGACGGCCCCGGGCGCCGGGGCAGCAAGGGGGGGGAACGGGCGCGGAACAGGGAGGCCAGCCGCGAGTCGTCCGTCGCGCGCGGCGCTCCCACTCCGCCCGTCTGAAAACCACCCCACCCGAAAGCGGCGTCTCGACGCCGCGCCGCGACCGAGCCCCCCTCCCCCCTCGAGTGCGCGCACCTCGACGCGGCCGCGCGAGTCGCGCGGGCGTCGCTCTCGCAGCCCGCGCGCGGAGGCCCCATCTCCCCCGCCCCTCCCCCCGCTCCCCCTCTCCACAGCCCGCCTCGCGCACCCCCCCCCTCCGCCCTGCCAGCCCGAAAAAAAACAAAAGTCTCGCGCGCTCCGCCGCGTTTGCGCATCCTAGGCCCACAAAAGCACCTCGAAAGGCGGATCCCGGAGTCGATCCGCGTTTCGGCGCCCAAAGACACCCCCGCGAGGCCCGCAAACCCGAGCCCGCTCGGGGACCTCGGCCAAGACCTGACGAAACGCGGGCGCGCCCGCGTTTGTTCCCGGCGCGCAGGGCGTGCGCCCCGGGCCCGATCGGCGCCGGGCCGTCCAACACCTCGCCGCACCGCGGCCGTCGAGAGCCTGCCGGCCGCCGCATGCCACTCGACGAGCGCCACATCGGCGCCCAGAGGCACCGGCGTGCGCCATGGAGTTTCCGTGGTCGTCGGGTGGGGGAGCCGGCATCTCGCCCGCCGACCTGAATCTGCTGTCGCCCGAGAACGGCATGCTGGGCCTCGACGACAAAACTCTCCAGGCGCGCAACGCGGATGGACGATTGACATGCGGCAATGGCCTCGAAACGTGACGCGCATCCCCCGCAAGGCGCACGCGACCCCAGCGCGCCCACCGCACGGCGCTCGACCCGGCCAGCGGGACCCTCGCGCCTGCGCCGGCCCTGCCTCGTCCCCGGTGCCCGCCCGCCATGCTTCCCCCTCCCCCCCCTCCCTGCTCCCCCCGAGCCCCCCCCTCGCTTCGCCTCGCCTCGCCTCGCCTCGCATCACGCTTCCCTCCCCCTCCCTCGCCTTCGCCCCTTACCCCCCCCCCCCCCCTCCCCCCGCGTTGCCTCGCATCTCGCTTCGCTCTCCGGCCGCCATCGCCCCGCGCCATCTTCCCTCCCATCTCGCTTCGCTCCTGTCCACCTCACGCCCCCCGAACCCTGCCACCTCCCCCTCCTCCTTCCTTCCCGCCTCTCATTCCGCCCCCCCCCTCACCCGCCCGCCCCCATCGCAGGTCTTGGTGAACGAGCAAAACCAGGCGATCCAAGCGGCCACCTTTCCGGGAGCTCCCGGCCCCAGCTCATCCGCTGGCGATAAGAGAGCCCGCGAGGACGGAGGCTACAACAGCTGGATGGGCGAAGCGCTCGCGGGCGACGCGAACGATCGCGACCAGGACGACAGCGGTGCGTGGCCGCGGTGGCGGTGGCGCGGGGAGAGTTTCCGCCTCGCGTGAGCCCGGGCTGCGTGCGCGAGAGGGGCGGGGGGGGGGGAGGGGGGGGGAGGGAGGGAGGGGGGAGAAGGGAGAGAGAGGGGGAGGGGGGAGATGGGAGGGGCCACGGCTCGTCCCCTGCGGCCCCGCAGGACGGCCTCCCCGCCCCTCCCCTCTCGTCCTCCCTCCCCCCCCTGTCCCTCCACGTGGCTTCTCCCCCCCTGCCCCTGCGCGCGCGTCGCGCCTCTTCCCCCCTCGCTCCCTCGCGGGCGGCGCGCCGCGGGCGCGCGCCGCCGTCTGTGTTTCTCCGCGGTTGGCGGACGATCCCTCGACGCCGCCGCCACGAGCGACATGGAACGGCTCGCGACGCCTGGAGCCGTACACGCGCGCGCCCGACCTCCTCGCGGCTCGCGAACGA
Organism: Prototheca bovis; assembly: GCA_003612995.1. Lineage (NCBI taxonomy): Eukaryota > Viridiplantae > Chlorophyta > Trebouxiophyceae > Chlorellales > Chlorellaceae > Prototheca > Prototheca bovis. The sequence continues at coordinate 12,467 of PGFX01001442.1, read as the reverse complement.
CCCGCCCGTGCGTCCCCCCACCCCCCTCTCCCGCCGCGTCTCTTCCCTCGCGCGGGCCGCGGGCGGCCCGCGACCGCTCGCGGCCAGCCGCCCCGGCTCGTCCCTCCCCTTCCCCCTCGCCCTCCGCTCCTCGGCTCGACCCCACCCCCTCCGCTCCTCCCTTTGGACGCAGGCGGCGAGGACACGCCGGCGCGCATCGGCAAAAAGGGTCGCCCGATGACGACGGCGGCCGTCGCCAAGGCGACGCGCGAAAAGGCTCGCCGCGAGAAGCTCAACGACTGCTTCGAGGAGCTGGCCAAGCTGTGCGACCCGAGCGGCCGGTCGGTGAAGAACGACCGCGTGTCGGTCATCGCCGACGCCATCCGCGTGCTCTCGCAGCTGCGCGTGGAGAACAGCCAGCTCAAGCAGCTGAACAAGTTTCTCGAGGAGCGCGTGGGCGGCTACGAGCGCGCCCGCGCGCAGGCCGCCTACCAGCAGGCCTTTGGCGTCTCGCAGGCGCAGGCGCTCGCCGCGGGCGCCGCCGCCGCCGGACCCTCGTCCGTCGCGGGCGTCCCGGGAGGCTTTGGAGGCGCCGGCGCGGGGGGGGGATTCCCCGGCCTCGGCGGCCTCGGCGGCCTCGGCTCGCTGGCGGGCGCCGCGCGCGGCGGCCCGGGCGGCGGCGCCAGCGGCGTGCGCAGCCCCGTGCCCGGGGAGGGCATGCACGGCATCCCGAGCGGGATCCTTGGCGAGGGGCTCATGCCCAGGCTGCCCTCGGGCTCGGAGGGCCTGCTGCGGTCTGCGCAGCCCACCCCCGAGGCCATCCTGCGCGCCCAGGCGCACGCGCACGCCGCGGGGCCGGCCTCCGAGGGAGGCACCCCGCCGGGCGCGAGGGGGCTCCCGCCCGGCCCGGCGCTCTCGGATGGGGGCGGCGTGCTGCCCCAGCGCCGCTCCGCCGCCTCCGAGGGCGGCGGCGGCGTGCCCAGGGCCGCAGCCTCGACGCCAGACCCCGCGCAGCAGGGCTCGGTCGGGCTCGGCTCGTCGCCGCTCCCGCCGCAGCACCCGGACCGCGACGCGCGCTCCGCGGGGCCCCCGGGCCCCGGCGACCGCGAGGGGTCTGCGCGCGCCGACTCGCAGACGCCCGTCCCGCGCGCGTCCTCGCAGGCCCTGCCGCTCGGGGCCGACGGCGGGCAGGGGCTCCCACCCGCGGGCTCGCCCGCGGCGCCGCAGCTCTCGCTGGGCGGCGTGCCGCCACCCGGAGGCGTGCCCTCGCGCGGTGTGCCCGACCTCCAGACGCTCTCGGCCACGCAGGTGGCCTATCTGAACGAGACGATCGCGACCGTCGACGCCTCGCCCGTCGGCGGCGCGGCGCTCGGCCTCGAGCAGCTCGGCGGGCTCCAGGGCCTGCATCCGGCCCTCGGAGGCCAATTTGGCTTCGTGCCGTCCGGACTCCTCGGCGCGCAGCGCCTCGGCCTCCAGAATAGGCCCCAGGGCCTCCCGGGCCTCGGCGCCGGGCAGCGCGGCACGGGAGACCTCCTCGCCGCCTCGCAGGCGCTCGCCGGCCTCCCGGCCTTTGCGCCAAAGCACGAGCAGATCGGGTCGCTCGCCGGCGTGCACCTCGGCCCGGCCTTTGACGGCGCGCCCGCGCCCGCCACCACCGCCGCGGGCGGGATGCCGCAGCAGCTCTCCTGGCTCCCGGCCCCGGACGTCGCGCAGGACGGCAAGATGCACCCGCCCGCCGCCTAGGCGGCGGGAACGAGAGAGCCCGCGGCGCGCGGCTCCGACCCGCCTCGCGGAGGCGATGCCGACCTGCGCGATCCCGTCCGCCGCCCGCGCTGAGGAGGCGTCGCGCACCTCGGGCCGACCCCGCCAAGGGGGACGGTTCTGCAAGAGGCCGAGCGACGCGTCCGTTTGGGCGGCTGATCCGCCCCGCCGAGCGGCCGCGCGACGCCGCCTCCTTCCCGCTCCCCTCGCCTCGGCCCCGCGCCAGTGCCTTTTCTCTCCCGCTCTCCTCCCGTCTCCTCCTCCTCTCGCCCGGACCCGGGCGCGTCGTCGCGCCGCGCCTCCCCGGCCGGCGCACCGCGCCGGCCCGGGACGGGATCGGCCCGCAGCCCCCCTTTTCAAGGCCCCCACGCAGGCCGCGTTCGGGGCCCTCCGGCCTCCCGAGACCGAGGCGGGTGGCGGGCGCAGACAGCCGGCGCCGAGCGTCCGACTCGGCGCGACCGACGGCCGCCCGACCGCTTTCCATCGCACGATGCGTCCACTTCCGACCGTCGCTCGGCCGCCCGATTCGTCTGCGGCCGATGGTCGACGGCGGCGCCGGCCGAGCGCGCCCCGCCCGCTCACCCCGTCTCGCATCCGCCCTCCTCGGCCAGCCTTGCGTCTTCCGCGATCCCGCGGCGCGAAAATACCCTGCGCCGTGCGAGCCCGACCTTATCTCTCTCCCCCCCGCCCCTCCCGCCCCACTTTTTGTTCGTTTGTATCCGTTCGCCACCCCCACGCCCCACGCTCGTCCTCCGCGCACCCTTCTCCAGTTTGCTCCCTCATGCCCACCCCCATTCCTCCCTCTCCTGACGCCCGCTTTCTTCTCCGTTCCCGCCTCCCGCACCCCGCCCTCTCGCTCGCCTTTGGCGCTCGCCATCGTCTTCTCGATGCTCGTCGTTTTTTGCGCGCTTCACCCCCTCTTCCATGCTCTCGTCTTTGTCCGTTTTTGTTTCCCTTCTCCCCTTTCCACCCTCCACCCCTCCTTTCTCGTCCCCGCTCCCCTTTTTTCCACTTGCCCTCTCCTCTCTCGTCCCCGCTCCCCTTTTTTCCACTTGCCCCCTCCTCTCTCGTCCCCGCTCCCCTTTTTTCCACTTGCCCCCTCCTCTCTCGTCCCCGCTCCCCTTTTTTCCTCTTCCCCTCTCCATCTCCCCTCCTCGCGTTTGCCGCCGACCAGGCGAAACCCTCCCGGTGGGGGACCCTTTGCGCGCTTTATCGCTTACCGACCGGTCTGCGCGACCGCCATTTCAGGATCCTACCGCACTCTGCCCGTGTGTGCCAGCATTCGTCGGACGCGCCGAACGGCCGCAGAGGAGAGGCGGACGGTGGCGGCGAGGCGAGGGCGCGCTCGAGTAGGCCTGGCGAGGCCGACCCCAGGCTGACCTGCCCGGAGCGCTTCTGGGCTGGCCTAGCGGTGGCAGCCCAGGGCCGACGAGGTCGCGACGAGCCCTCGCTGGCGAGATGGGGGCGCAAAGCCCGGCACCCGGCGGCCCGGTCGCGGCTGCGGAGACGGCCGCCGGAGTGACCTCGGCTCACCCGCCCGACGATGCGCTGCTCCAGCCCTCGCTCCGTCGCACGGCTCCCTCCCAGACAGAGGCCGCCGCGGAGGTGGCTCCTGTCTGCGACCAGCCTCCTCGGCGCCCAGTCAGGCCGCCGGATGGCTCTCTTTCCGCGCGCGCGCCTCTCTCGGCTTGGGGACCGGCGGGAAGGCTCCACCATCGAGGAACTCGGCCTTGCCCGCCGCGCCCCCCCTTTTCCCGACGCCTCACCGCCCTGCCGCCCTGCCGCTCCCTTTCCGCCGTCCCGCACCTCCCTACCCTCGCGCGCTCCGCCGCCGCCGTCGCCCGCGGCTCTTCTTCCTCCCTGGTTTTCTCCTCCCCGACCTTTTGCCCGCCACCCTCCGCCGTTACCGCTCTGCGATCGCTCTCCTGCTTCCGCACGCCCCCCAAATCTCCTCTCATTTCCCGCCCCCTTTTTGCACCGCTCTTCCACCCTTGCCCCTCTCGCTTCCCTTCCCCTTTCGACGTGAATATCTCACACGCCTCAACGTTACTGCCGCCAACCGCGCCGCGCACCCCGTGACGTCTCCCGAGCGGACCCGAGGGTGCAGACCCTTGCAAGCGCCCCCGCAGAGTTCCCCGTCGAGCTCGCCCTCGCGCCTCAGGAGCTCGCGCCCGCGCTGGCTGCCCGACGGCCGCGCCCTCCGGGAGACGTCAGCCTTCGCGCGCGCCGCGCGCCCCCCCCCGATGCCCCCGCCGTCTGGACTTTCGGACGACGCGCCGCCTCGCGCAGCCCTGCCGCACGGACGCCACGCTCGCGCCAGCCCCGCCGCCGTCGCTCCGGCTGGCCCTCCGCGTTGCTTCGTTCAGCTGACCGGGCGCCAGAGCGGAACCCTGCCGCTCGCGGTCCCGCTTCCTCGCGCCTCATCACCTGGATGCGTGGCTCGCGGAAACCCGCGTTCGACGCGCAGACGCCCGCGCCGCCGCCGCCGCTCGCGCGAGCTTGCCTCCGCCGAGACGCACGTTCCGCCCGCCTAGCCTGCCCAGCGCCCTTCGCTCCCCCCGTCCCCGAACCGCATCGCACCGCTTCGCACTGCATCGCGCTCGACTCGCCGACTCCGACTCCGCCCGCCGGAGATTCGTCCGTCCCGCACGACCGATCCGGAGAAGAGGACGCCCTTGCGGCTGGCACTCCCGCGCCGTCTCTCGACGCCTCTGCGGAAGCCCCTCCCCCCTACCCGCGCGCCCAGCCCCGAGCGCGCTCCGCCGCCGCCCCCCCCCTCCGCCTCCTGTCCCGCTCCGCAACTCTGATCGCATTATTACCGCGCCCGTCCCAAGTCCGCCGCCTCCGACGTAGCTCCTTTCCTCCAAGCCTCCTCTACCGATCCCTTACCCGCCGCGCCACGACCTCCCTCCAGGCCCTATTTTTGCACGTCCTCAATCTTTTCAGTCTCCCGCCAGCCTCATCTCCCTCCCACCTCCCTCTTCTGCCCTCGCTCGAAATCCCCCCGCCGACCGCCCTCTTCCCGCCGCTCGGACCGTGCGCCTTTTTCTTCCTTGCCCTCCACTTCCCTTCCCCACATCTACCTCGCTCCCCGTCTGGTTTCTTCTCCTCCCCTCTCCCCCCTCCCCCCTTCCCATCTCGACCCTTTTCGTCCCGCCGTCCCGCATGACGGGACGAGTGCGCTCCACCAATCTCCGCCGCCCCTCCTGCCTCTCGCAATCCCTTCCTTTTCCCCCGGCGTCCCCCCCTCTTTTCCCGGAATCCCAGACGCGACGTCTGGCATCCCTCCCGCTCCACGAGACCCTCGGCGCGGCGTCCGGCGCCCCGACCGCGAGCCCCTCGATGTGGCGCCTGGCGGCCCCACTGCAAGTACCCCGCCTCCAGGACGCCCGGCCTCTTCTTCTCCCCCTGGCGACCCCTCCACTCTCCCCCCCCCCCCCTCTTTCGTCTTCCGGCCCCACTCTTCGCCCTCTCTCTGTACTCTCCCCGTCTGCCCCATCCGCTACGACAGACGCCGCCTCCCATCGTCTGTCCCTTTCGGCCCACGGCCCCCGTTTCGTCCCCGCCGCTCGTCTGTGCGCCCGTTCCCACCCCGCCTCCCCTCCGCTTCTTTTGACCATGCCCCTTCACATCGCCGCGTTCTGCCCTCGACTAGGCCGCCTGCTCGAACGCGACACAGCATGGCGCCAACCGCGCCCGTCCTCGACAGACCGGGGAAAGAAAGCGGAGGGGGGCTGATGGGCGAGCGAGGTGCGGTCGGGCGCCCGCGTGCGGAGCCAAGGGTGCGCGCCGTTGAGCGCCTTTGAGATCCTTCGACCTTTCAAGACGCGTAGAACATTCCGCGATCGAGGTTTGCACAAGCCCGCGCGAGCACGCGCGCAGGCCTCTCCTGCTGTAAAAATCCTCCAGGCGTGAAGAGAGGGACGCGGTGCGAAAAAACGCAGCGCTGCGGATTCGGCGGCGCGACCCTCCGCGACCCGCCGACGGAGAGGAACACCTCGGCGAGGCGAGAACACGGCCGTGCCAAAAGGACAAGTCGAGAAGGAGCGGCGCCGGCGGAAAAGGTTCGGCGCATGGCGCCAGGCCAGGCCTCTCCTGCGGTTTCGGGTCACAAACGCGCACAGGGTGCGTGATTGCCGGGCCGTTCCGTGCCCTCTCGCCGCGCGCAACGTCTCCAGGTGCCGCAATCGCATTACACGATGCACGGGTGAGCGTGACAGGTCAGGAAAGGCGCGCGGAAAAGGCACAGAGGAGCAGGGCCAAGGGGGGAGGAGGGGGGAAATCAAGAGTCGGCACGGTCCATCCGCCCTCGGCGGGTCGACCGCACTGGCGGCGGAGAAAGCGCCGCTGGTGGGAGAGAGCGATGGAATGCGGAAAAGAGGAGACGCGGAAGTGAACGAGGCGCAGTGGTGGTCTGGAGAGCCGGTCGCGGGGGGACTCGGATCCCCAGCGACGAGACTCTCTGTCGTCTCCGCTCCTCCGCTGCCCTTTGGGGGGCAAACGGCCGCACCGCCGCCTCGGCGTCGAAGCGAGCGCGCGCCGTTGCACCCCATCCCCCCCAAGAGCGCAAGACAGACCGAAGCGGTCGCCGAACGCCTCTTGAAAGGGAGAAGAGCGTGCAGGAGCGGGCAGGGAAGCGGGGGCGGCGGTGTGCTAAAGCGCTGTACCTGGAGGCCGGAGGGCTGTGCGGCGTGGAAGAGACGGCGAGGGAGAAGAGGTGGGAGCGGGCAACCAAGCGGTTGCGGTCGAAGAGGGGAAGAAGAAGAAAACAAAAAAACTTGGGGGCAAACGGAAGGGAAGAGGGGCGTCGGTGCGCTTCGAGTCGAACGCGCAGGAGGGTTGGGGCCGTTGCCTCGGCGTCCGTCCAGCCGCGACGGAAAAGGAAGGGAAGGAAGGGGGAGGGAAGGTCGCCGGAGCGCGGGAGAGAACGCAGAGCAGACGAAGAACGAACAGGGACGAAGAGAGGGACGCACGTGGGGCGGTCCCGGCGCCAGACGGTGGCGGTCGGGTCGCCGGCGAGCTGGGAGGAGAAAAAAGGAGCGTCGAGCCGAGGCCGCGCGCAGACGGAGGTGGAGCGCGCGGACGCCCGCGCACGAGTTGGCAGCTCACTACAGCAAAACGTCGGCGGGGAAGAGAAGAGGAGGACAAAGACGGCGAAGAGCCGCCGATCGCGGGCCGGAGAGGGCGCCGCGGCGGGGCGCGGCGTGGGGAAAAGCAGAGCGGGCGAAGGGGCGCGGCGGAGCGCGCCGCGGGGCAAAGACAGAGCGGGCAAAGGAAGTGTGGCGGAGCGCGGCCGGACCGAAGGCGGAGCGGACAAAAGGAGCGCGGTGGAGGAGACGGGCGAGGCGGGCGAGGGGGAGGATCCAGGGAGGCAAGGGCGAGGAGGAGGGCCGGCGCGGGTGCCGAGCGACGTAGCAAAGAGGGGCAGCGCAGAGGCGTCGGGAAAGGGCGAGGAGTGACAGCGTAGAGGCGTCGGAGAGGGGCGAGGAGAGGCAGCGTAGAGGCGTCGGAGATGGGCGAGGAGAGGCAGCGCAGAGGCGTCGGAGGTGTAAACGCGGGAAAGCGGCGAGGGAAAGGGGGGTCAGGGAGGGGCGAGAAGTGCTTGAGAGGAGGCTAGAGAGCGGGCGAGTGGAGGGAGGACCGAGGCTGAAAGAAAGAGCGGCGCAGAGGCGGTCGGGAAAGGGAAAGAGTCGGAGCGGAAGGGAAGCCGGCATCGCCCAGCGAAGAGGGCCGCAAGGGGAGACGCCCGGGCGGCAAAAGCCAGCGGGCAGGTGGAGGAGGAGAGGACGAGGAAGCGGGGAAGCGGGAAGGGGGGTGGCGGCAGGGGTGTCGTCAAAGTCCGGGATCGATAGTGCGGGTCGAGGCTCCGTTTTTCGCCCGTCCTGCGGCTCGGGATGGCTGTGCGGTGGGCAGCCGCGGCCGGGGCTCGAGCCCCGGCGCGGTCGCAGGTCTGGAAAAGCCGAACGATGCCCTGCCGCCGCCGTTGCGGCTCTTCGCCCCCCCCCCCCCCGCGGTTCCCCACCCCTCCCTCGCTTACCCCCGCCCTCCCCCCCCCCCCTTTATCCCCCCGTTTCCTGCCTTGGACCTGCGGTCGTCAGCGGCGCAAACGGCGCCTAGGCGAGAACCCTCGAGGCCGCCCTGGCGATGGCGCCCGCGATGGCTCTGACCTCATCCTCGGTGTGGGCCGCGGTGATGTGGACGCGGATCGAGGGAGGGGGTCTGTTGCGTTCGAGCATCGAGTACTTTGCGGTGGCGACGAGGACGCCGTCACGCAGCGCCTCGTCGCAGACGGCCTGGAGCGCGGCGTCTCCGCGCTCGTAGCCCTCCGGGGCCGGGTCTCTGGCGAGCCGGAGGTGGACGAGCGGGAGCGAAGCGGGCGCGGACTCTGGGAGGGCGTCGCCGAGCACGCGGAGCTGCGGGATGCGCGCCGCGAGCTGCCTGAAGAGCTTGGCGTTGGCGTGCGCCTTGGCGCGCCTGTCGTCGCCCTCGTCCGCGAGGATCTCGAGCGCCTTGGTGGCGGCGACGGCCGTGTAGGGCGGCTGCGAGGCCGAGAAGCAGTAGCCGAGTCCCGAGAGGCGCTGGTGCTCGACGACCTCCTTGGACCCCGTGCAGAACCCTCCGATGCTGGCCACGGCCGTCGAGAGCGAGGCGCCGACGATCTCGGCGGCGTCGGCCGGGAGGCCGGCGGCCTCGAGGGCGCCGCGGCCCGTGGCGCCGAGCACGCCGATGGCGTCGCTCTCGTCGACGATGAGGCGGAACTTGTGCTTCTTGGCGAGCTCGTAGATGGCGGCGAGCGGCGCGACGTCTCCGGTGCGCGCGTAGACGCCCTCGACGGCGACGAAGCGGCGGTTGAGCTGCTTGGGGGGCCGCTTGCGGTCCTGGTCCGCGATGGACTGGAGGCAGCGTTCGAGGTCCTGGACGTCGTTGTGCTTGAAGGTGAGCACCTTTGCCCTCGAGAGCTCGACGCCGGACCAGATGCCGTGCGAGACGCCCTCGTCGACGACGATGAGGTCGCGCGCGTTGGCGAAGGGCGGCACGACCGAGGGCATGGTGGTGGCATCGTACGAGTAGACGATGGCGTCGGGGGTGCCCATGTACTTGGCCACGGCCGTCTCGAGCTCGAGGTGCACGTCAAACGTGCCGTAAAAGCCGCGCGGGCCGCACGAGCCCACGCCGTACTTGGCAATCGTCTCCAGGCACGCGCGCGCGATGCGCTCGTCGCCGGCCAGGCCCAGGTAGTCGGCCGAGGTCGCGTCCAGCACGGGGCGGCCCTCGACCACCACGTGCGGGCCGTGGCGCTGCTCCACCAGCACCTCGCGCACGGGCGCGGGCGGCGCGCTGCCCTTGGGCGGCGGCGGGACCAGCGGCTCGGGCTCCCACTCGGCGATCAGCGCGTCCTCCTCGGCGCGCGACAGCGGCGCTTCGCGGTTGCCCTTGCCGGCGGGCTTGAAGCTCTTCTGCAACAGCAGGTAGCCGACCGCGACCAGCAGGAGGCCCTCCACCAAGACGTGCGCGTGCGAGTCCAGCAGCGCCTGCGGGTGCAGACGGCCGCCCGGCTTGACCGCGTCCCACCCGCGGGCGGCCGCGTCAGACGCCCCGTGCAGCCACCACGGGCTCCCTGGAAGCTGCCCGGCGCGCAAGGCGGCGGCCACCAGGGCCGCCACGCCAGCCAGCTTGAGCGACAGCCCAGACGAACCCATCTAACCGGAAGAGGGGAGAGGGGGGAGGAGAGGGGGGGGAGGAGACCGCGTGAGAGGAAGCGGGGCGGCGAGCGAACGGGGAGGGAGAGGAGCGATGGCCGCCCGCGAGGGAGGAGGCGGGAAGAACGGGGTGGGGGGGAGGGCGGTCGGCGCGACCGGCGACGGACGGCAGGAGGACGCGAGACGTGCGCGATGGAGCTGCGCGCGTCTCGCGCGCCCGGAAGGCCCGGTCGGGCCCAGGGGCGCGCAGGAGGCCCCCGCCCCCGGACTCGCTCCGCTCCCTCGCCCAAGCCCCCGCCCCCGGACTCGCTCCGCTCCCTCGCCCAAGCCCCCCCCACCGGACTCGCTCCGCTCCCTCGCCCAACCCCCCCCCCCCATCCCCCCGGCTTCCCCCTCCCTCTCCGCTGCCTTGCCCGCGCTTCGCATGCATGAGGGCGCACGCCGAGATCCCGCCTCTAGTTCGGATGCGCCGCCCCGCCCGCTCCCCCCCCCCCCCTCTCCCCTTCCTTCCGCTCTCCTTTCCCTCTCTCCGTCTCGCTCCCTGTCCCGCGCCGTAGCGTCTCCTTGCCCTCGCTCCGTCCCCGCGTCCTAAGCCTCACTTCCGCCCCCCTTCGCTCCCCCCCTTCCCCCTCTCTCCCCGTCCCACCCTCCGCGAGTGCGTCCCGAGGCCTCCTCGGCCTCGGACCACGGCCCGTCCGAGACCGCGTCAACGGCGGCGAACCACCGCACGCCCGGCGGCGACGCTCCTCCGACGCCAGGACGGCACGCAGGGCCGCAAAGCTCGACCTTCCGGCGCCAGCGCAGCGACGAGCCGCCGAGCGCGGGTCCAAAGGCCACCGAGCGCGCGGCCGCCGAGAGCGCGTCGCAGCTCGCGAACGTCGCGCGGCCGGCCGCAGAGGTCGCACGCCCGCGCCGTCGCGAGGAGGCCTCCGAGCACCCGCAGACCCCAGAGCATTCCGCACGCGGGCCCGAAAAACTCGGGCGCGGACGCAGCGACCCGTCGCCCCGCCGCGACGTGCCGATCGGCAGCCCGTCTGCGCCCCCTCCCTCCGCGTCCACGCGCTGCGCGCTCAGGCCTCCGGCTCGCACCGCGACCCCGGCGCCTCCCCCCTCTGCCTCCGCCTCCGCCTCCGCCCCGCCTCCCTCCGCTCCGCTCCGCGTTTCGCCCCCCATCGCGCGGGCACATCGAGGTCGTGCTCGCGTCCCAGCGTTCCGAACGCCAGCGGCAATGCGGATCCGCGCGCACCTCGATCGGAGACTCTGCGTCCGGGCGCTCGCGCGAGGCTGGACCGAAAGGACAGCGGTCGCGGGTCGCGCGGGGGGGGCTTTGCGGGCCGCGAGGTCGCGCGGCGCGGGCGAGGCGGGAGCGCGTCGGCTCGGGGCGAGGACTCGAGGGCCGCGAGCGGGACGGGCCGCGGACGACGGCTCGGTCGCCTCGCGGGGGGAGCGCCGATGAGGCCCCGCGCGGTGAATTTGCAAGCGTCCGGAAAAGCCCTGCGTCGCGATCGGGGGACCCGACGGCATGCCCGCGCAGACCTCGTGCGTCCCCGCGGATTCGCCGACTGCTCGGGGGAGCCCACCGGCCGGGGCCGTTGCGAGGAAAGGGCGGCCGCGAGTTTGATCGCGGCGCGAGCGAGGGGGGGAGCGGGGGAGGGGAGAGGAGGGGAGGGATGGGGCAGGGAGAGGAAGGGAAGAGGGAGGAGAGGGAGGGAGGGGAGGAGAGGGGGGGGGGGGGGGGGAGAGGGAAAGGGGCAAGGAGGGGGCGGGCCCGTGACGGGGGCGGCGAAAGTGGGATCAGGCGCGAAACAAGAAGAGAGGGAGGGGGGGGGGGGAGGGGGCGGAAGCGGCGGGGTCCGCCGCGCGCCGCGCGGGGAGCAGTCTGTTCTGGGCGCCTCCCCCACCCCCTCCCCCACCTCCCCACCTCACCCCCGCCGCGCCGCGCCGCGCGCCCGCTTGGCGCGCGGCGCGCTGCAGAGACTCGCGAGCGACGCGTCGAGGACGTGGAGCGTCCGACTCGCCGACGCAACGTGCGAATTTTGCTTTTGGCGATCGCGCTACTCGCCCTGCGGTTGCCGATCGGCCCCGCGGCAGGGCTGCAGGGCAAAGTTTGGGCAGCGTCGCAGTCGCGATCGCTTGAAACTCGCGGGGCGCATCCCCGCGCGCTTGCTTGGCCGCCGGGCTGCGCCTCGGTCGGCTCTCAGCCGTGCGCTGGATTGAAATGGGGGCCGAAGCGGATGCCGCCGGGGCGCGGATCCTCAACTTTGCCGAGCCGCTCGACGTCTCGCTCCTCGATGCTACCGTCATGGCGTTTTACGGCGCGTCGTCCAACGAGGAGGTGCGAGCCCTGGCCCCGTGCGCCCGCGTTCGAGGACGACGATCCCACGCGTCGAGCGATCGGGCTCGCGCGCCGCGACGACCGCCGAGCGACGCGCCGAAGCGTTCGAAGCGTCTCGGCGATCGACGGGGGGGGCATAGGGACAGAGGGGGCGGGGGGGGGCGTGGGGGAGGGGTGGGGCGGGGCAGGTCGAGGCGAGGCGACGGGAAACGGACGGGGAGGCGACCCCGCGCGGGCGGGGGGCGAGTGGCGACGGGGGGAAGGGGGGGTGGGAGGGAGGGAGACCGGGGTAAGCGTCCCCCCCACCCCCACCCTCACCCGAGGAGGCGGCCGCCGGAAGACACGCGGCTGGCACGCAACAGGGCGCCTCGCGGCGCGAGGAGGGACGTTGGCGCGTCGACGACGCGCCCGCAAAGGGCGCTTTGGCGAGGGGCGGCCAGGCGGCTGTCGATTGGCGGGCCGCTCCCCCACCCTGCGCGGAGCTGGGCGTGGGGAGATTGAACGGGTCGTGGGGAGCTGGAGGGAAGGGGGGGGGGGAGGATCTGGGGGCGAGATCCGTGGGGGGGGGGGGGGGGGGGGGGGGGGGGGGGGGGGGGGGGGGGGGGGGGGGGGGGGGGAGACCGGGGTAAGCGTCCCCCCCACCCCCACCCTCACCCGAGGAGGCGGCCGCCGGAAGACACGCGGCTGGCACG
>PGFX01001431.1:0-15320 GCA_003612995.1 Prototheca bovis | reverse complement strand
GGAACAAAACAAAGGGAGAGTACGAACGGGGCTGCGAGCGAGATGGACCGCGTTTGTACTCTCCCTTGGAGAGTACGAACGGGGCTGCGAGCGAGATGGACCGCGTTTGGAAGAGACTGCATAGACGCGAAGCGAGATGCGAACGCGCGGCTCGAAGGATTCGGGTGATCGACCGCGGAGGGTCGGGGGCAAAAGCTCGAGAGGGGCGCCGGGGGGCCACGGCCGCCGCCCGCGGCGGCGGTCCCGCCTTGTCCGCCGCGCCTTGCGCCTCCCTCCGCCCTTCGCTTCCCGGCCCTCAAGCTCCGTTGGCGGCGCGCTCCTCCTCGGCCTGCCGCGCGAGCCGGTCGATCTGCTGGAACTGGTGCTTCCAGTGGGTCTCGTAGAGGAACTGGCGGTGGTCGAAGCGGTTGTCGTCCGGCGAGTAGCTCTCGGCGTGGTAGGACGGCGGCAGCACTGTCGTCTTGTGCCTGTTGATGCTGTACATGCGGAAGAAAAACTTGACCTTGGCCGCGATCTCCGAGGGCGACAGCAGGCGCGGCGGCGCCGCCGCGGTCGCGGTCGCCTGCGGCGTGTCGTCCTCCACCGGCGCCGCGGACGGCGCCGACCCCTCGGGCGGCGCGGACAGGTCGGGCGTCGCGGCCGCGGACTCTGACGCGCGCGCTGCCGCAGCGGCGTCGCGAGAAGGGGCCGGCGAGGAGCCCGGTGCGTTGTCGGACCCTGCCCGCGCCCCGTCCTCGGCGCGGCCCGCCTCCTCGCCCCACATGTGCTCCTCCGTCAGGCGGATGGGCGGCGCGTCGCTCGCGTCGCTCGCGTCGCCCGCGTCGCCCCGGGCCTTGTCGCCACCCCAGACGCGCAGGAGCGTCCTGAAAACGCTGACGGGGCCCATGCGCGCGACCTTGCGCAGGCGGCCGTAGGCGCTGAGCTCGGCGTAAGTCATGCCCATGTCCTGCTCGTCGGTCTGCGCGATGCGTCCCCCCTCGGCGAGCGGCTCGAGCTCGGCCGTGGGCGCGGCGCGCGCCGTCTCCGCGAGTGCGGGCATGTCGAGGCGCTCGGCTGCCCAGAAGAGAAAGGCGCGCAGGTCGGTCTTGGAGACGCCGCCGATGGGGTTGACGTCCGCGGCCGAGCAGTCGTACTTTGTCAGGTAGCCACGCAGCGTCTCGTCGACGTTGGCGGAGCCGAGCACGAGCAAGAACCCGCTCTCGCCGCGCGACCACGGAAGCAGCTGCGCCAGCACGAACGTGACCACCATGCGCGAGCGCGCCTGGATGTTCTGCAGCGCCAGGTTTTCGGCGGGCGAGCCGCCGTGCGCCTTGAAGCGCGGCGTGCGGCCCGTGGCCGCCACGAAAAAGCCCACCACGGCCGCCACGACCGCGTCCACGCGCGTCTCCAGGTGCCGCGCGCCGGCCTGCTCGGCGATGGCCTTGGCGCGCAGCCGCGTCTCGTCCGACGAGTTGGCCGTGCCCAGGTAGACGGTGCTGAACGTCGCGCGGCACAGCTGCGCTGGCGTCGGCAGCGGCGCGTCCGCGGCCACGCGCGCCAGGCGGCGCACGTCGCGCGCCGCCATTGCGTCGCCGTCGCGCGCCGCCTGCACGGCCAGGCGGCACATGGACGCGACGATCGCGGCGGTCGCGGCGCTGTCCGCACCGCCGGAGAGCGGCAGGATGTAGCCAGACGCTCCGGAGCGGCGCAGGTAGTCCCACAGCCAGCAGGCTGGGCCCGCGCCGATCTCCGCCTGGGGGGACAGCACGTACGGCGTCACGCGCGGCGACGGCGTCGGCGGCAGGCGCGGCGGCGAGGCGGCGGATGCGCCGGGCAAGCCGCCGCCGGCCCCCGCCTCTCCGCCGCCCGTGCAGAGGCTCCAGCGGACGCGGACGCTCGGGACGGTCGGGCTGGCGGCCGCCTGCGCTTGGAGCGAGGCGATGCCTCCTCGGTACGAGGCGACCTGGTTGAGGTCGACGCTGGCGACGACCGTCTCGACCTCGCGACACGAGAACTGGCTGCCCTGCGCGACGAGGTCGCCGTTGACCGCGACGGTCGCGCAGCCGTCGTAGTAGAGCCGTCCGCCGTCGCAGCCCTGCTGATTGGCGTACAGATAGACGCCTCCCGCCTTGGCGGTCGCGGAGCGGATGAGGTCGAGACGCTGGCTGAGCTTGCGGAGGCTGTGGTGCGAGCCCGAGCCGTTGGCGATGATCTCCACGCCGCCGAGCGCGTACTCGACGTGCGGCGCGCCCGGCGTGAAGAGCTCCTCGCACGTCTCGGACGCGATGCGCGCGTCGTCGAGGTGCAGGTAGGCGTCCCCGAACGGTGCCGAGGTGGCGGCGGCCGCGGCCGAGGCCTCGGCCCCGCCCCCGTCGACCTGGCCGCCGGGCCTCGCGACGGCGAGGATGCAGGGCGGGAGGTCGACGCGCTCGATGCCCTTGGCGGCATCCCAGGCGGCAAAGTAACGCGGCTCGCGGTAGTTGCCGTCGTTGGCAAGGTAGCGCTTGGGCCGCACGAGAAGGATCTGGCGGTTGAGCACGAACGCGCGGCAGTTGTAGCGCACGCCGCGGTGCAGCACGGGCAGGCCGACGTCCAGCAGCATGTCGTCCGAGCAGCCGTCCTCGATGAGGCCGGCCAGCACCTCCCACGAGTGCTCCACGGTGTCGTCCTCCAGAAAGTGGTCCTCGCAGCCGTACCCCGGGATCTCCAGCTCCGGACCCAGGCGGTACCGCGCCCCACGAGCGCGCGCCTCCGACACCGACAACGCGATGCGCTCGCGGTTGCCGACAAAGTCCATCGCCCACTGGTTCAAATTGCACGTCGCGACCGTCGCGATGCGACCCCACGTGGGGGGCGGGATGGGGACCGACGACATCGAGCCGGGATCCACGCGGTGGGCGAGGGGCGCCTGCGACGCACAAGGAGGGGTGAGGGGAAGAGGGGCAGGGAGGGGGGTGGAGGGGGGGAGGGGAGAGGTGAGACGAGCCGAAGCGGCACGGCGGGACGGACAGCACCGAAAGGTCCGAGGGCCGTAGAGAAAAGGCGAGCGATCGAATTGGCAAGCAAGCGAGCGGGAGAACGAACGAGCGGCCGATCGATCCCGCGAACGACCGAGCGGGTGGAAGAACGAGCGAGCGAGCGACCGGTCCACCAGACGATCGACGCAGCAGCCAGTCGGCCGACCGATCGACCAACCGAGGAAAGGAGGCTCGCAGGAAGAACGCAAGCTGGGCAACCGAGCGGCGGCGCCCGTCCCGGCGTCGTCGCGGCAGAGCCGCTCCCCTCAGCATCCGCCACGCGACCGCGCGGCGCGAGCGATGCGCGCTCTCCTCGCCACAGGCCCCCGCTCGGCCCTCCCCTGCTCGCGCGCGCCGCACGTCCCCTTCCGCGAGCGCGTCCACGTCTCGGCGTCGCCGTTCCCGACCGCCCTCGCCCTCGGTCGCCGCCCGCGTCCGAGTTCGCCGGCCCGTGCCCAGCCCGCCCCCCGCACCACCCACGGCGCGCCAGCGCGTCGCTGGCGCGCTTCGTCGACGCCCTTCGAAGCCCAAGGTCGACGTCAAAATCCAGGCGCAGGCTGCCGACGCGCGGCGCCTCCGGCTCGCGGCCTCGCGGCGGGCCGTCCCGGACCGCGCGCGAGGGCTCGCGCCGCATCCGCCACCGCCACCCCCCCCTTCGCCCCCTTCCACCTCTCCGCCCCCCTCCCCCACCCCCACCCCCACCCTCCCGCGTCGGCCAACCCGAGCCGCAAGACCCGTTCCGCTCGCACCTCTCGCGTTCCTGTCCGCGCACGCGCGGCGACGGAATTTGCGGATCCAAGCGCCGATCTGTGCGGCGCCAGGGGTCGCGCGCGGGCCTGGGGTCGCGACGGGCCCGTTCCGGCGCTCGGCGGGGCGGGCGCGCTCCCGCCACGGGGGGCGGCCGCGCGCCGCCCGAGCGCCGCGCGCTCGGGCGGCGCGCGGCCCGATCGAGCGGCGGCCGGCATCTCGGCGAGGCGCCCGACGCGCAAGAGGACGGTACACGCCCCGCTCGGCGGTCGCGGAGCGCGTGGGGCGATCGATCGCGGCGCTGAGAACGGCGGATCTGCGCGCAGCGCGCGCCCCCCTGGCCGGGTTTGAGGCCCGATCGCGGCCCGGACCTCCCACCGCGCGCCAGGGCGCCTCCCCTCGCTCATCCGGCCGCGATGGCCGCCACGCCGCAGCGCGTGGTCCTGCGCGAGGGCCTTTCGGAGGAGGATGACAGGATCTTCTTCAAGCGACTCGGCGAGATTCGCTTCTCGCGCGGCGAGGCCGTGGCGGCCCCTCCGCGGGGCCTTCCGCGGCTCGCTGCCGACCCCCGTCGCGGCCTCATCTTCCTGAGCGACCCGCAGGCAGGCGCGTCCGAGACCGGGGAAAGGGAAGGGAAGGGGGACGGGAGAGGTGGAGGGATGGGGCGGAGGAGAGATCGTCCCCCTGTGGTCCCGGTGTCTCCTGGGCACGCATCGACCGTCCACTCGCGCGTTCCGTCCCCTCCACCTCCCCCCCTCTCCCCCCCCCCCCCGGTCACCGTCTCTATCTTCGTCCCCGCTTTCGCCACTCGCCCGCCTCCCCGCTCGCGCGCGTGCCCGACCCCCTCCTCGCCCCTCTCCGCCCCGCTCGCATCTGGCTCTTTCACCCCCTGCTCCCTCCTCCCCCCATCTGGCGCAGGCGTCGTGTCGCTGACGTACGCCAAGCTGATCGCGGCCGTCTCGCGGTCGTCGTCCGAGGGGCCTGGGGACGCCGAGGAGACGTCCCCCGAGCCCGTCTCGCCGGCGTCGGTCGGCGCCGGAGCCGTCTCGCTGCGCGAGCTGGGTCTAGCCGAGGCCGGACGCGGCCTCGGCCTGGCGCTCTCGCCCGACGGCTCGACGCTCGCGGCCTTTGGCGCCCCGCACGAGGTGGTGCTGCTCTCGACGCGCGCGCTGCTGGCAGAGGGCGGTGCCATGGGGGGCGAGCGCCTCGTGGTTGCGCGCCTGGCCCTCCCTCCCTCGGCCGGCGGCGTCGCGCAGGCGGCCTGGGCGCCGCGCGGGCCGTCTCCGACCTCGGACCAGACTCTGGCCGTCGTCACCGGCACCGGGGCCGTCTGGATCTTCTCCAACGACGGCGCGCGCCGCCGCGTGGCCGTCCGAGCCCCGCGCCGCGTCGCTGCACTCGCGTGGAGCCCCGACGGCTGCTTCCTCGCGCTCGGCGGGGCAGACGACGGCGTCGTCGCGCTCTGCGCCGTCGGTCGCGGCCCGGGCGCCTCGCGGCTCTTCGCGACCACCCTGCCAGCCGCCAAGCTCCGCTCCATGGAGCTCGGCGATGAGCCGGACGAGGGGAACGGGGAGGAGGACGGGGACGGGGCACCGGGCGAGGCCGGCGCGCCGCGCCTCGGACGCGTCTCGGGTCTGGCGTGGCTGGACGAGTCGTCGGTGCTGGTCTCGTGTGACGTCTCGGACGCCGAGGACCCCAGCGTGCTCCCCTCCGGTGTGCTGCGCTATTTGCCCCGCGACCTCTCGCTGGCGCACGCGCGTGCGGCCGCCGGCGACGACCTCGCCGCAGGGCCCGACGCCGCAGGGCACTGGCCGCGACCCGCCTTTGACGAGCTCTTCGCCGCGCAGCTCGACCTGGACGTCGCCGAGGCCTCGGCGGGGGACGACGGTCCCCTCGCGTCGCCGCCGCTGCCACCGCAGGCCCTCTCGACCTCGCTGCCTGGCGCTGCGCTGGTCGCGGTCAGCGACGCGCGCGCCTCGGACGACCACCTCAAGCTGTACCGCGGCCGCGCGCGCAGCGGCGAGAGCCGCGAGGCCTCGCCCCCGGGCGATGAAGGCGCGGGCGACGAGCCGCCTCCGCCGGGCGTGGATGTGACCGACGACAGCTGCCGCCTGCGGCTCCCGAACGGCGACGACGACGCGCCCAACTTTGTGCTCGGCATGGCCGCGCTGCTGGCGCCGCCCGAAGGCCGCATCGCTGAGGCAGGTCGGTTCGCGACGCTCGCCGACCCGCGCTCGATGACGGGGGGGGAGCTCGGGCCGCAGCCCACGCTGCTGCTTGCCACCTCGGACGGCGTGCTGCGCGCCTACGCCTGGGGGGGCGTGGGCGAGAGCGACGCGACCGGCGACGACGGTGAAGAGGCGGACGCCGGCGTGCCCCGGGGCTCCGACTACGCCTGGGGCGTCGGCGCCGCGCCCGCTGGCGAGTGGGCCGACGGGATCCCGGCGGACGCCGAGGAGGAGGGCGGAGCCCCTGCAGACGGCGTGGCAGAGGCCGAGGAGGGGGAGGAAACCGACGACAAAGGCGAGCTGGCGGACTCTTCGCCCCGGGCGGAGGCCTCGCTGGAGCCCTCGTCGGTGCCCTCGCCGGCCCCGTCGTTTGCGCCCTCGCCCTCGAACAACCCCTCGACCTCGTTCGCCGCGGGCGTTGCGCTGCCGGGCGACGCGGAGGGGGACGACTGGGGCGAAGAGGAAGACGAGCAGCAGCCGGAGGCGCAGCGGAGTGGGGGGGACGCGGGCAAAGCCGCCGCCCCGGCTCCCGAGCCGGCCGCGCCCGCCTCTGGCCTCTTTGGCATGCCGCCCGCTCCCAAACCCGCCGCGCCTGCTCCCGTCGCTGGCCTCTTCGGCGCGTCTTCCGCTCCCGCGTTTGGCGCGCCCTCTTCTTCCGCGTTCGGTACGTCCGCGTTCGCCGCCAGCTCGGCGCTTGGGACCAAGCCCTTCGGGGCGTTCGGAGCGGCCCCCTTGGCGTCCTCGACCTCCTCGGCGTCCTCGACCTCCTCGGCATCCGCGACCTCTGCGGAACCTCAGCCCTCGGCCGCGCCCTCCTTTGGTGCATCCTCCCTTTCCTCGTCCGTCCCGCTGCCTCCGGTGCGTCTTCCAATCGAGCGGTCGCAGTTCTCTGCGACGTCGCTGCTCTCCAAGACGCCCAAGGACGCCGAGATCGAGCCCGAGGACCCCAACGCCACCCCTGTCAAGCCCAAGGGACATGCTGTTGCGCACAGCCCGTCGCCGCACGCCCGACACGCCCTCTTCAGCGAGCCCGCGGGCACGACCGCCGCCGAGCCTCTCGTCTCCCCGTTCCCGCCCGCTTCGGTCGGAGCCGGCTCCGCGGGCGCCTTCGGAGGCTTTGGCGCCGGCCTGACCTCTGTGCTTCCCGCCGACATCCCGACGGCACCAAGGGTCGCACCCGCTGCTCCGGCCGCGGGGCCCGCGTTCGTGCTTCCCGCTCCGGCCACAGTGCCCGCGTTCGCAGCTCCTGCATCGGCGCCCGCGTCGGCTCTGGCCTTGACGCCGACCCTCTCTCCCGCGTCTCCAGCGGCGCCGCCCTCGCCTGCTCCTGCGACGCCCCCGCCGCCCTCGCCCGCGGCGCTACCCCCTCCGCCGCGCATCCCTCCGGCGCCAAAGCCGGACCCGATCCGGCCGACGACCGCCGAGGAACCGGCAGCGCGGCTGACGTCCGAGGGCGCGGCGATCCGGGACCTCGAGGCACGCGGCCTCGACCTGATCTTCTCGACGCGCAGCGCCGAGGCTGAGTCGCGCGACGCCGTGCGGCGGGCCGCACGCGCGGTGGGTGCCGAGCGCCTCGAGGCCATCGAAGACGAGGTCCGTGCGCTTGGGGAGGGCCTCGAACGCGTTGCAGACGCGCACCGTCGCGCCCGCGAAGCGCTCGACGAGGCCGCCCGGGGCGCCGCCAAGGCCTGGCGAGTCGTCCGTGCCCAGGGTGGCGGCTCGGGTAGCCTCCGCGAACAGGCGGGCATCTCGGCGCGCAAGGCCGCGGCGACCTCGAACGCGCGTCGCCTCACCGCGCCTAGCCACCCGGACGCCGACACGTGCCGCGCAAATCTGTTCGGAGACGCGCGCTCGACGGCTCGCGAGGCCCTCGGCGACGGCGCGGACGAGGAGGAGGAGGAGGACGAGGCGGACGTCTCGGCTACCGGGCCCTTCCCGCATACCTTGCGGTCGCTGCCGCTGCTCGACCCGGGGCTGGCGGCGGTGCGCGACGAGGCGCGTCGCCGCCTCGCCGACGTGGCCTGCACGCTCGACGACCTGAACGACGCCCTCGAAGTCGCCGCGGCTCCAGAGCCCGCCCCCGCAGAGACCTCGCAGTCGCTCGCGTGGGCCGTCTCGGCCACCGACGCCCAGGCCGGGCTCGTAGCCACGGCCGAGGAAGCCATCCGCAGGCTCGAGATCCGCGCCAAGCGGCTCGGCATTCTAGACGACGATGCCGGCGACGACGAGGACACCGGCGACGGCATCCCGCGGCTTGAGGCCTCCTGCCGCGACGACACCGCGGACCTTGGTGGTGCAGAGACGCCTGGAACCTTTGCCCGCGGAACCGTCGCGGCTTCGCCGACGCCGCTCGCGGCCCGGCCGTCCGAGGCAACGGTGTTGCGCGCCGTTATCGGCGCGACCGGTGGCCCGGGTGGCACGCCCAGGCTCACGGTGGCGCGTCGCGTCGACGGAGCCGTCTGGGCCGAGGCGCTCGCCGGCGCCCAAAGGGCGACCGGCGACGACGGGCGAGGCCTCTTCCGAGGGAGGGGTGCCGGAGGCGCCCCGCGGGAGTTGCCCGGCGGCGGAGCGCCCTCGGGGCCATTCTCGCTGCCATCGCTCGCGGGCCCCCTGCCGGACCCGGAGGAGCTCGGGCTGACCGCTGGTCTCGCCTTGGAAAAGAGAAAGGAGGATGGCGTCCGGTCGCCTGCCTCGGTGCTGGGCGGAAACGGCGCGGGCGCACCCGCGCCGGTGCCAACTCCGTCCAAGCCAGCGGCAAAGCCTGCGTTTGCAGCCCCGGCTGCGCCCAGGAGCGCCGCATCTTCGTTCGGTGCTCCCTCCAAGCCCGCCTCCGCTCCTGCGTTCGGTGTGCCCACCAAGCCCCCTTCGGTCCCAGCCTTTGGGGCGACCTCGGCCTCGAGCAGCGACTATGGCACGCCGGCGTTTGGGACCTCCTCGTTCGGAGCGCCAGCCAAGCCCGCCGGCGCATCCTCGACGTCGCTGTTCGGCGCCGCGGTGCCCGCGACTTCGCTGTTCGGGGCGGCGGCGGCGTCCTCGTCTTCGACGCCGCCGATCGAGGCGCAGGCAGGTTTGTCGACCGCACCTGCGTTCGGCAAGCCGGCTGCGATGCCTTGCCGCTTCTCGGCCGCTCCTGCTGCGACCATCGAGCAATCCAAGCCTGCCGCGTCTCCAGCCTCGGCGATTCCCAAACCGCCCCCCGTGGCCACCTCGGTCGGATGCGCTCCAGCGCCGGTCTCCAAGCCCAAGCTCAAGGCGGCCTCGTCTTCGATGCCGCCCATGCCCACGATGGCGCAGTTCAAGGCCGCGCAGGCTCTTCGGGATTCGGTGCTCGGAGGAGGAGCCGCCGCCTCGAAGCCTGCAACCGCGCCCTTTGCGGAACCAGCAAAGGCAGGGGCGGCCGAGACCCCCGCCGCCCCGAAGCAGCCGGCGGGAGCTGCGGCGACCATCCCGCCGACGCCAGCGGAAGTTTTCGCCAAGCCCGCCGCCGAGGCCAAGCCCAAGCCGAAGGCTTCGTCCGCGATGCCGTCGATGCCCTCCGCTGCGCAGCTCAAGGAGGCGCAGGCGCTGCGGGACAAGGTGCTGGGGGCAGGTCCGCCCGCGGCGGACAAGCCCAAGCCCGCCGCCGAGGCCAAGCCCAAGCCAAAGGCCTCGTCCGCGATGCCGCCGATGCCGTCGATGGCGATGGTCAAGGCGGCGCAGGACATGCGCGAAAAGGCGCTAGGCGCCGGGGGTGCGCCCAAGAAGGGGGCCGCCGAGCCGGCAGAGGCGGAAGCCAAGCCTGCAAAGACGGAGGTCAAGTCAGCAGAAACGGAGGTTAAGACGACGTCGGTCTTCGGTGCTCCCGCGGCCTTTGGCGCCGTCTCGACCACGCCGCTCTTCGGCGCCGCCTCGTCGGCGGCGTCCGTGTTCGGCAGCAGCTCCGCCCCCGCCATTGGCGCCCCCTCGTCCTCCTCTGCGTTCGGCTCGGCCTCCTCTTCGGCGTTCGGCGCAGCCTCGTCGTCTCCTGCCTTCGGAGCCACCTCTCCCTCGGCGTTCGGCGCTCCGTCCTCGTCCTCGGCTTTCGGTGCGCCTTCCTCGTCGTCCGCATTCGGCGCCGCGGCTTCGTCGACCTCCGCCTTCGGGACCTCCTCCGCGCCGGCACTCGGCGCTCCAGCCTTGGGTTCGGTCTTTGGCGCGGCTACCTCCTCAGCAGCCTCCTCTGCCGCCTCGACGGGCACCTTCGCGTCGTCGTTTGGTGCGTTCGGGCTGTCGGCACCCACCTCCTCGGCCGCGGCGTCCTCGGCCGCCGCCTCGTCGCCTTCACCGTTCGGAGCGTTTGGCGCGCCTTCCGCCTTCGGCGCGCCCGCATCGTCCGCCGCGGCCTCTGCCTCGTCTCCCTTTGGCGCATTCGGAGCACCCTCCGCCTTTGGCGCCGCCTCCTCCGCGGCTTCCGCGTCCTCCGCAGCTGCCTCGTCGCCCTCTCCGTTCGGAGCGTTCGGCACGCCCTCGACGTTCGGAGGCGCCGCCAGTGGCAGCGCGTTCGGGTCTGTCGGCGGGAGCTCGGCGTTCGGCGCCGCGGCAAAGCCGCCCACCGGCGGCGGCGCGGGCTCGCCGTTCGGCGCCTTTGCCAAATCTGGCGGTTTTGGAACCTCGGCGCCCTCCACGACCTCGGCGTTCGGGCAGCCCGCCGCTCCGACGACCTCAGCGTTCGGCCAACCGGCGGCTCCCGCGACCTCGGTGTTTGGCCAGCCAGCCACACCCGCGACCTCGGCGTTTGGCCGGCCAGCCACACCCACGACCTCGGCGTTTGGCCAGCCAGCCACACCTACGACCTCGGCGTTCGGCCAGCCAGCCACACCCACGACCTCGGCGTTCGGCCAACCGTCGACACCCTCGGGTTCGGTCTTCGGGGGCTCATCAACGTTCGGCAAGCCCAGTGGGTTTGGCCAAGCGGCCGCGCTCGGCGGTTCCGGATTTGGCCAGCCCTCCACGCCGGGGACGTCGGTCTTCGGCCAGACCTCTGCGTTCGGACAGCCGGCGACGCCCGGCGCCTCGGCCTTTGGCCAGCCGGCGACGCCCGGCGCCTCGGCCTTTGGCCAGCCGGCGACGCCCGGCGCCTCGGCCTTTGGCCAGCCGGCCGCCCCCTCGAGCGTGTTCGGCCAGGCCGCCTCGCCGGGCTTTGGCAGTGGGTTTGGAGGCGCCGCGGGCGGCAGCGCCTTTGGCGCCGCGGCGGGTACCGGAGGCGGCTTTGCCACCTTTGGCGGCACCGGCTTCCACGCGCCAAAGCCTCCGGCCGGTGGAGGTTCCGCGTGGAAGCCCCGCAAGTAGGCCGGAATGGGGGCAGAAAGGGACGGAAGGCTTTTGCGCTTCTCGCCTCCCTCCTCCTCGCTCGCTTCGCAGCGGCCTGGTCAAACCGTGCACCTCTTCCGCTTTCGATCCCGCTCGATCCTTCTGTACGCTCCACCTCTTTCAGCTCGTCCTCTCTCCGCTCGATCTTCTCGATCGGGGCGTTGCCAACGCTCGTGCAAAACGCCAACGCGCGAGGAAAAAGCGATTCGTCGAACAACGCGAGTCGCTGGTGGCACTGCCGGCGCAGAGAAGAAGATGGCAAAAAGCGGGGGCGACGCGGGTGGATAAAAAAAACAAACAACAAAAAACGAGGTGCACGGGCGGCGCAGAAGCGGGAAGCAGTGGCAGGAGAGCGGGAACATCGCTGCTCCGCGGCCCGGTTTGAGCGAGCATGTACATGGCGGCGCCGACGGGTGAGGGCGCCAGATCGCAAGGGTCAAAAGGAGGCGCTGCGCGGCGAGCTTTTGGCCGAGGGCGTGCCAGAGGGCGGGGCGGGTTCGAGGGGAAGAAAGGCAGACGAAGACCACGCACGGCGAGAACGCGACGGCTGGAATAGCGTCGCTGTAGAGGCGAGAGGGGCACGTGGGGAGGGCAACCGAGCGGCGAAGCACAAAGAGAGCGAAAGGAAAGAGCGGCAAAGCATGGAGAAAATAGGGCGGGAGGCGGATGCGGAGTGTCCAGCAGAGAAGCAGGCGCGAGCCGTTCAATGGCTCACCGTCCGGGCGGAGCAGGGCCGCGCACAGGACACCGCGCCTAGCCGCAGCGTTGCGCCCGGACCACGGGATCGCTGCGTCCTGCTCCGCGCGGAGTCTCATTCGGCTCCAGCGCCGACCTCGACGCCGTGCGCGAGGGCTTCGGCCTGCCTTGCGGCCTCCTGGAGGCCACGGGCGGCCCGCTCGGCAACGTCGGCGGCATCGGCGTCCGCCTGCTTGCGGCTCTTGCGCTGCTCGAGCTCGCGCTTGGAAGGACGGCCGCGGCGGCGCGGGTGCGAGACGTGCGGGGCCTCCGCGGCCTCGGCGCGCAGCGCCTCTAGGCGCTGCCTCGCGAGCGCGTGCTCGCGGCGCAGCTCGTCGAGCGCCTGCGAGGCCTCCTCGCGGGCCGAGGCCTCAGCGGCGCGCAGCTGCGCCAGCTCGCGCGCGAGCGCTTCGGCGCGGCTCTGCGCCTCGGCCCGCGCCTGCCCTTCGGCCTCGAGCGCCGCGGCCGCCGAGGCCGCCTCGCGCCTCGCGTCCTCGAGCTCCTCCTCGGCACCGCGCACGGCGGCCTCGGCGGCGGCCTCGGCGCGGGCCGCGTCGTCGCGCCGGGCGCGCTCGGCGTCGCGGCGCGCGGCGTTGAGGTGCGCTGCAAACTCCTGGTGCGCGCGCTCCATGTCCTCCTTGGCGTCCAGCTTGGCCGAGGCGACCTTGGCCTCGCCCTCGACGCGCGCGGCCTCCAGCTCCCGAGCGGCCCGCGCACGGGCCGCCTCGGCCTCGTCCCTGGCTTTGCGCAGCTGCGCCGACTCGGCACGCACGCGCTCGATCAGCAGCGCCTGGCGCTCGAGCGACTGCGACGCGTGGTCTGACTTGGCCTGCGCGTCTAGCAAGAGGTCCGAGAGCCGCGCGGCCTCGGCCGAGAGCTGGTCGACGCGCGCCGACGAGTCGCGCTGCAACTCCTCGTACTCGCGGGCGGCCTCGTGACGCGCGTGCTCGAACCGCGTCGACCACTCGCGCTCCAGCGACGAGACGTGCGAATCTGCGCGATTTTGCAGCTCCACCAGCGCCTCGTGCGCCTGACGCTCGAGGTCGGCCTCGCGCCTGGCGTGCGCCTCGTCCGCCTCGTGCCGATCCAGCGCGAGGCGGTCGAGCTCGGCCGCATGCTCGGCGCGCAGCTCGGCCAGCCGCGCCTCGAGGTCGAGACGCTGCTCCTCGGAGGCCTGCCGCAGCGATGCTGCCTCGGCCATCCCTCTCTCGCGCTCCTCGCGTGCCGACTCGCGCAGCGCAGCCGTCTCGGCCGCGAGCCGCGCGCGCAGCTCGGCGACGCGCTCGGCGGCCTCAGCCTCGGCCGCAGCGACCCGCGAGGCGGCGCGCCCCTCGGCTTCGGCGATTCGCCCGTCGGCGCGGGCGTCGGCGTCGATCGCGCGCCTCTCCGCCCGCGATTCGGCGTCCGCCACGGCGCGTTCGGCCTCGCGGCGCGCGGCCGCCACGAGCCGCGCCGCCTCGGCCTCGGCCTCGCCAACGCGCCGCTCGGCTTTCCGGGCGGCCTCCTCGGCCTCGAGCGTCAGGCGCTCGGCCTGGTCGGCGTGCATGCGCCCTGCGGCGAGGATTGAGCGGCGTCGCTCGGTGGCGAGGTTTTGCGCGATGGTCAGCAGTGCCGCGGTCTGCTGCAGCTCCTTGTCGAGCGACGAGACCCGGGCGCGCAGGCTGACGCCCTGCTCGCGCGAATCGGACAGCTCGCCGTCCAGGCGCTCGGCGCGCTCACGGATGGTGCGGAGCTCGTCGCGCGTGAGACGCAGCGTGGCTTCCGTCTCGCTCTGGTCGCGGCGTGCCGTCTCGAGCCGCTCACCGAGCTCGCGGTTGGCGAGCCGCAACGTCGTGGCCTCCTCGGACGCTGCCGAGGCACGCTGCGCCTCGGCCGAGCGCGCCGCGCGATTCCTGGCCTCGAGGTGCTCGATCGTCGAGGAGAGGTGCGAGAGCGCGCCCTCCAGAGACGCCTTCTCGGCCGCGAACGAGTCGCGCTCCGCGCGCCGCTCGGCGTCCACGCGCAGCCTGCGCTGCCAGCCGAGCAGGCCCGCCAGCAGCGCCGTCGCCGCGACGCCGACCGAGGCGCCCAGCAGCGATCCAGGCGGCGGTGTCGAAGGAATTGAAGAGAGGCTGGGAAGGGATACGTGCGGGGGCGCGAGCGAGACGCGGAACGGGAGGCGGGGGGCCGCCGCCGCCGCCGTGCCCTCGCCCCGCGAGGCGCTCGCTGCAGGGGAAGCGGGCGCCGCCGCGGAGGCGCCGGCGACCAAAGTCGCCGCAGAAGTCGCCGACGTCGGCGTGGTCAGCACGGCCGCGGACGACGCGGCGGAAGCCTTGGACGCCGCGCCGCCGCCGACGCGGGCGACGGGGGCCGGCGCGGCGCGGACGGCGCTGCGCGGGGCAGAGGCGCAGACGCTCGCGGGGCGGACACGCGCGGAGAGCACCGCCTCGTCGCGGGGGGCGTCACGAGGCGCCGCGACGGCGCGCGGGGCGGCGCGGGAGGGGCGCCGGATCGGCGCGCGGGGCGGCCTTGAAAAGGGCGTCGACCCGAGGGCAGCCGGAATGCTGTGCGTCTGCGCCGCAGAGGGGAAGGGGAGGGGAGGGGAGCGGGCGGTCGGGCGTCGCGAAGAGGCGCGGCAACGTTGCGAACGTGGGCGCATCGGCGGGGCCTCGGGGCACCCGCGGAAGCGCGCGCCTCGCACGTCTCCTCCCTCCCCGACCGGCCTCTCTCCTCGCCCCTCTCCGCGAGCCGGAAAGACACGCGGGCGCGCGCCTCTCCGCAAGCTGTCCCGGCTGCTCTCCGCGTCGCGGGACGGCAAGGACGGCGCAAGGCTCGGCGCTCGGCGACGCGCGCGCGCGCGCGCGAGGCGGGTCCCGGCACGCAACCCGAGAAAAAAGGCCCGGTGCGCGCGGGTGGAGACGCGCGTGGCGAGAACCGCCGATCGCCCGGGCGGGCTTTGAAGTGGCCGCACGCGACGCGGGCGGGGCCCCACAAGGGGAGGGGCGAGAGAGAGGGGGGAAGCGCACCCGCAGGCCGAACGGACTGGGCGCGCGCGCGGGCCTCCGGCCCGCGAGGCTCTCCATCGCCGGAGGTGTCGTCGTCGTCGGAATCGCGCTCCTGCGTCGACTGGGACGCGAACGGCACGCCCGGCCGCGTTCGACGTCGCCACTCGCGGTGCGCCTGCCTCCACGGCGGCCGCGCGGGCGCGCGCCACCACCGGCGGGACGCGCGACCGCTGCGCAGCGGCCGCGCCGCGCCGCGCGGCGAAAGACCTGTCTCGGCGGGGGGGGCGAGGCGCGGCGGGGGC